>NC_051167.1:126862117-127091051 GCF_013339725.1 Rhipicephalus microplus | reverse complement strand
TTTATGACTTGCCATGACAGACTGAGGCCGTTCTCTTCTTCTGGTCAGTTGCATGGCAACTTAAATGCTTTATAAGCAATGAATTTGTATGCAAAACTGGTTAATGTTCCTGCCTTTTCTCTATCCTTCCTTTCTTGCTCTTTCCGCTGTTGACGCATATGTACAACGTTTACAAGGAAACGAAGAAGCACGTTGGTGTCGCGGCGTTCCTGCAACCCCGAAAAGGGAGGAGTCGTAATTGACAGGCGGGAACGTGCTGTGAACGCGATCATCTTCTGAAGAATATTGCGCCGCGGGATTACACAAGATGAAAGGACAAACTAACAAGTTGCCATAATTTCAACGCCAAAAAGCGAAGAGCACACCACCTCCGCCCCCCTCTCTCCCACGTTTTTGGTACAAACATAGTCCTTCACAGTCCGTCGGAATGAAATGAAAACCGAAAAACCATTTTTGATTCGAAGGAAAACTTAACTGAAACGTTATCTATTTTCTCGCTCCGGAATAAACAAATTTTTTTCAATCGTTTTTTTTGGTTCGCGGGAAAAGCGGCCAAAACGAAACTACCGAGATCATAAAAAAGTCGAGCAATAATGCATTTCTCGGAATGCAATAACAGCGCGCATTTCAAGCGGAAAATCTAGTGAAAAACAGGAGCAGTGGCAAAGAGACACGTTTATATCACCAGACGTGAACTTTCGTGTACCTGTCGCGCTCACCAGCGTGTATTTCAATACCGTAGAGAACACTCGATGAGACGCTGCTTTTCAGGTCAAACTCACTATCGATACTAACTGTTGAGCCTACTCCAAAAAATTATTAATTCAGTTTTCAGGAAATGAATGCTGTGAGTTCGAAGGGTACTCGTTCGTGCTAATTGACAATGATTCTTGGTATACCAATGCCGAACGTGCTCCTCTGCATAACGTGGAAAAAGTGTGTTTATATTCAAACTGTGCATATAAATAAATCCTTACGGAACATTTTTTTTCGTTCCGGAAGAAAAGCTTATGCGAATGAACCAAAAATTAACTTAAGCGGTAAAGATTTTGCCTCGACACCCTATTTCAGCACGATGATACAAGGCAGAAGGGGATCGCCGGGTGGCTTGGTGATAAAAGAAAATAGAGGGGAAAGTCCATGAGAAAAAATAAAGGGGAGCGGCGGAAAAGGTAGCGGCGAGCATGGCAGGAGTGACGCCAGGAGTTTTTGCTGGGGTTGGGGGGGGGGGGGGGGGGCGGCGACAAAGATGTTTTCAGCTTTGCAGGTAACTTATTTGTTCTGTTTTGACTAAATTTGCTATCAGAAAGTGGGGGGGCGGGGAGGGGGAGTCGAAACTTTGGAGGTTGGGTTCTGGTAATTTTCACAATCTGTTGTCCCTTTAAGGGATACCGAACAAGGTTGTTTTGGCGAAGATTGTGAGCTAAATTAAACGACTTCGTGCGGAAATCAAGCCATGCAACCTTGAAATCAGACTGAAACTAGCAAAAAAATAAATGTAATGACTTTCATAAAACAGCCGCATCGTGCCACCTGACCACGAACCATAATGCTACGTGCCTGACATATCAGGGATCAGAAGACGACAACGAGGAAGTAGTCTGTGGGTTGTGCGTGCTGTCTTGCATCTCAGTCGACGCTATACGCATCAGTTTCAATATAGATTTGAAGTAGACACGCCTCGTGTCATTTTCAAGTAACAATATATCGTCTCTCGGCATGCCGATTTTGGGCGGTGACCCGTTAAAAAGGGCAAGAGCATCAACACCATCATCGTAATCAGCTGATGGTACACACGCCGAAAGGAGCTTGCCAATAATGCCAGACGTGTCTATTGACAAGCTTAGCTCAGACTAGTGTTAGCTGATAGTCCGGTTGGGAATAATCATCAGCGATATATTGAAAGGGGTAAAGTGTGAAAATAGGACAGGTAGAGTAAGAGAATACGAACAGCCGAAGTCCATTCTGCCAGCCCTCTATCACGCCCAGCCGACGTCTACCGCTATTATATTCCTAGCTTGGACGATTACAGAGCTACGTGCGTCCAGGTGGATTAGCCACGCATTTTTCGTAGTAGAATATCCTAACGCGATGCACCTTTCTCGTCTCGTCAGTCCCAATTCGATAGTGACCAGGTGACGAACTCCACCTTATTCTATTCAGAAAGGCAAATGTAAATATATAGCTGCTAAACAACTGACAAAGTAATCACTAAGGATAATGTAACAGTATGGACGTACACGAATCTAATTAGACTGTTTGAGCTAGAGCTTGCTAAGGGACGTGACAAGTAACCCAGGAAAAGGAGACGCAAACGCGAGAATTGGTGAGATGAGGAAGTTAAAAGAGCTATACCAAAACGTCAGGAAGTCTCCAGGCATGCTAATCAGTGGAGTGAACAGAGAGATGTTGTTGAAAGAAAACGGGATATCTTTCTGAGTTGTTGAAGGGAACCATCTCTTCTGATCAATGAAAAGATTAGCTGAAAGGGGCTCAGTGGTTGGCAGAAGTGCATAAAAAAGATAGAAAGGCAGCTGTGAAATTTTGGAACCATCTAAACTCGCTTAAGAAAGTAAGACAAGCCTAGACCAGATGTTTTATAACAACAGCTGAAAGTGTTAGGCTAAAAGGGGACGAAGCTATTGAATATTTATAAGAACAAGGATGACAGAAAAATTTCGACAAGTGCCTTATGCATCAAGTGGCGAAGTTGCTCCAATTTCACAACAAAATTGGCAAAGGGCTGAGAAAAGGGTTCCTAGTAGTACATCAACAGCCCTTGACGGCATCCCACTTATGCTGATAAAAGAATTGGGTCCCAAGGCTAAGCAAAGTTTGAGAGAGGCAGCGAGAAAAACAATATCTGTGGGGAAGTCGGCGATGGACGGAAATTTAGCAGGATGAGCATGATCTATAAAGGAAAGGGGGACCAAGCTCACATAAACAACTACCGTCCTATAACAGTGACATCAGTGGTCTACATGCTGGTGATGCAGATTATAAAGGAAAGAATGCAGGCATGGATAGAGGATGAGGGAGTGCTGGGGTAACTGCAGAATGGGTTTTGGAAACATAGGAGGTTGGAAGACAATCTGTTCTCACTGACGCAGTGCATCGAAATAGCAGAAGAGAAACAAAGGCCCCCGTGGCTAGAATTTTTGGATATCAAGGGAGCATACGATATCGGGGTTCTGGAGGACTCGTGGCTAATACTGGACACACTAGGTGGGGATGATGTAGTCACTAATCTTTTGAAGGATATCTGTAAAAGTAAAAAGGTATTTATAGGATGTGGAAAACATCTATCCAAGCCCACAGAGATATATCTATGTGGGCTTAGATAGAGCCTTCGTTGTATACAACGGAGGCCTAGGCAGGGGTGTCCTCTGTCATCATTGTTATTGATGATGTACCTACAAGAATTGGAGGCCGAGTTAGAAAAGGGCAGACTTCGCTTCAACATGTCTTTCGTCAAACTAGGAAAATTCATTGAACAGACACTACCAGCAGTGATGTACGCAGATGATAAAGTGCTAATGGCCGAGAACAAGAAAGATTTGCAGGAATCAATAGACATCTGCGTGAATTATGGAGATAGGTTAGATTTGACATTAATTAAGAAAAAAATTAAAAAGATCCCACGTACTGGAGAATCAATGTGATGCGAAGCATGTGAACGCAAGGTGACCGTGTCGCATTTTTTTATTGAGCGACACGTCATGAAAGGACGCTATATATATGTACTAATGTTGCATGCACAGACATAAATTGGAGAGTTAAAGGTGTTTATATAACCAGTTGTTTTCAATTGCGCAACGATGCCAACTGGAACGTGCGTATTAGCAGCACCAGAAGCTGATATTAAGCGCTGATGCTCGCGAAGAGGCTGGTCCTGGGCACTGCTACATAAATCAACTTAGCGCATGGCATCTAACCACAATCGACGTTCACCCAAATTAACGGCTGTGTACATATGTATTGTTTATAAAATTGGGTAGGCAGCCCTACAACCACTATTGACGCTTAACGAAGATTAGCGTCTATTTGAAAAGTAGTTCCGAGACCTGGCAAAGCTCTCTGGTAGAATGCCTGACTGCCACGCAGAGTGCTTGGGTTCGATTCCACCGGCGACTCTAAAATTTATTATGTGCATTAGTCGGATCGACGCAACCGATGTCGGGTAATTCTTGACGCTCGCGTGTTAAAGTTTCTCATGTATGTTATTGTCGTCCGTGGATAGATACTAAGTGTCAATCAACCTATGCACATACCCACATACCAGCGGCACATACCCGCCCCTGGGTATGTGCCACTATCTGGCGGGAAGTGTTTGACGACGTACGCGACGGGATTGTGACATAATTCATGCCTTGACCACCGCGTCACATTCGTGAAACCGTCTTACTCTCCCATGCTAATTTTGTATTACGCCTCGTTAAGGGGGCGACCACGAGAGCCTCCAAACGTAAGCGTCTAGATAGATAGATAGATAGATAGATAGATAGATAGATAGATAGATAGATAGATAGATAGATAGATAGATAGATAGATAGATAGATAGATAGATAGATAGATAGATAGATAGATAGATAGATAGATAGAATAGATAGATAGATAGATAGGATAGATAGATAGATAGATAGATACGCTTAAAGTCGCCGAAGTTCACTAAGAAATGCTCCACATTTAAAGTCAGTAGTCATGATATTTAATAATAATGAAGGTAGTAAGCTGGAATACAGGAGGTCACACTAGAGATAACGGACAAATACAAATATCGGGGCGTATACACAATGGGACCAAGCACCTAAGAGAACACGAAATTCACGTAATGACTAAAGGTAACAGGAGTACAGCGGCGATGAAAAATAGGGTACTGAGGAGTTACAATAGGTATGATGTGGTGAGATGGATTTGAAAAGGCGTCATGATAGAAATGTGTCATGATCTGACGTTCGGGAATGCGGGCTTGTGCATGAGATCAGGAGTTCAAGCAAGATTAGAAATTAAGCAACGTGTAATAGGTAGGCTTGCTTTAGGAGCTCACGGGAATACACCAAATCAGGGAGTACAAGGTGATATGGGATGGACGTCATTTGAGGGCAGGGAAGCTAGCAGCAAGATAAAATTTGAGAAGCGATTGAGAGAAATGGGGGAGGAGGTTGGGCTAGGAAGTTTTTCAGCTATTTGTACATGAGGAATGTCGGTATAAAATTGAGGAAGCCAACCAGAAAATTGGCAGAAAAATCTTAGGAAACTGCAGGGGGCCAAACCAAAAAAAACTGTCGGTTAAAAAGAAGCCGAAAGAAACGGATACCGACGTGTGGAGAATGGGCATGATTAAAAAGTCGGCAGTAGAGATCTACTGTATGTTGTTAACTTGATTATAAGCAGGAAATTGCCAAGGGAAGAATCTATGATCATTCTCAGGGTAGTTCTCTATTGTTTGAGGGCAAGACAGGAGCATTGCAAACCAAGACTTATCGGGCGAAATACGTAGAGGTAGACACGATATACAGTTCGTGTAGATCGGAGGAGAAGGCAGAACCCGCGATAATGTTCTGTGAAAGGCTTCACCTTAAAGTTCAGGACGATGGCGCAGTCAAACTACTGGAGTTTAGGGCACGGTGGTTTAGGGAGTGAGGGCTAAATAAACTATAAGCGAATATACAAATAACTAGAAGTACGTTGTCTGATTGGTGTCTACAATCAAGGCGCGAGTGAAAATCAAATTCTTCACTACAAATATCAGTGCTTAACTTCACTATTTCTTCACTAAGTATTACGGCTAGGTGGCGTTAGCCGCCACCCGATCTATAGGGTACAGTCATATCAATCCATTCATTTATCAATGTAAAAGCGTTTGGCAACCGAAAACTATCATGTTTCGCTAATAGAAGTTGTTGGCGCCGCTTCAATGGCGGTCGGTACTGGAAAAAAAAAAGAGGGAAATCTAGGCACCCATTGAGCTTCTCGGCAGATGTGACGTAACGGCGTGCAGTCGACGCGTGCTGACATTCCACTAATAGTGACATATAATGTGCATTGAGATGGCCACGTTTCAAAAAAAATTGCCACGTTGTCGGCAGTTTTTTTGTTTTTCAAATTTTTGTTCTGTATCCTCTTAAAGTGACCAGTCATCGTGCGCTACGCGAGCCACTACCATTTCACCTCCATGGCAAATGCGGCCAACCCGCCAAGGTGGTCGTGCTTGCCCACCTTTGTGGAGGCTATAGGTACTCAGCTGCTGGCCTGCAAGGTCACGGGATCGAATCCCGTTCGTGGAGGCCGCATTCTCGATGGAGTCGAAAATGCTTGAAGCACGTGTGCTTATGTTTAGATGCATCCTGAAGGACACCATAGAAGGTCTAAATTTCTTGAGTCCACTACGACTTTCTCAATATCATATTGCGGTTTTGCAACGTTCAATCCCAATAATTACTATTATTACAAATGCAATTACCGGGAGCGGAGTCGAACCCGCGAACTTCGGGTTGGTAAAACCGCCACATCATCGTAACGAACGCCAGCAAGAATTTCAGAGCAGCTGCGGTGAACACATCTTTGCTATGGTGATCAATATATAGTCCTCAGACACGGAATCACTGCTGTCTTCGTCTGCGCTAGACAGTGCGCGATACTCGAGGTTGAGAAGCGAGGCAAAGCCTCATGAATTTCCAACATTGGGCTACATTTCCTTCATTTGTGGTAAGGTCTCGGCCCTTCTCTACAACCACTGCTTTCCTGAAATCCACAGGTGTTTCGCCTGCTTGCGCTAGCACCTCTTCTGGCTGGTCTATCAGAGGCCGCAAGCTGCTGTGCCGTGAGAGATCGCCTATTGCGTTCCATTTCTTACAGGAATAAAGTTACGCTTTAAAAGTGGAGAAACATGAAATACCCCGACGCCTACCCCGGAACTCCTAAAAAGAAAAAAAAAACGAGGACAAACATACCTGAGACGACCTCTGCCACGACCTCTGCCACGACCAGGTCCTCCGGCGGCGACGTTGCCGGCAGTCGACATCCTCGGGGTCGAGATTGTTGATAGTCCAGACAGCAGCAGCAGTCAGTTCAACGTCGTCGGAAGTCAGGTCAGTGAGTGCAAGCAGCAACTGAGAGCCCTCTGAAGAAGCCCAGTAGGCCCCGCCCAGGTGATGGAAGCGCGACCAATGAAATAGTCTGTCACCAGCCGTCCAGCTCATGACGTCGTGCCAGAATGTTCGGCCATCGCTGGAGGTTTGGCTCCTTCCAACCTTGGGGAGGATATGCCTTTTCTTCCCTCCCACGACACCTGCCATTAGAGCCTTTCAGGAAGTCGTGGAGATACAATGCCCTCCTCCTTTCTCGCTCGTTCTCGTTTTCGCTCTCCTAATTCCAGTTAGGGCAGGTCAACACGCTGTGTGCAGCAAAATATGCTGCGAACTTTGCACGCTTAATGGTTCCCTGTCAGCGCACGCATTGTGTACGAAGAACCTGTTTTTCCTCGGTACTCAAGGTCACTCGAACAAGCAACGGCTTAAACATAGTGACCGAGAAAGGAACTTCCAAGCAGATTATTCGTGTGAGGGGAATGCTGTTGCGCGAGGCGCTGGAAAACGTTGCGAACAATATGGCATCTGAGTGAAAGTCGTCGTTTGTGCTTCAATGCTTGGTGCTACTAGGCAGCCTAGTTCTATATTGAACTTTATCACTAATAAACAAAATACACCAAAGAAATGACGCTAGCAACATCATGACCCCTAGCGCAATGCTAGTATGGATTCATGCAATTATAAAGTAGATTTTAGCTTAAGCTGCAAATTAGATAAAAGGGGGAAATGCGTACAGCCGGTGTGCACAATCCGGGTGGCCTCATGACCGCACTATTTCACCGGCTTCCGAAGGATGAACCGTAGGGGGGGGGGGGGAGGGGGAGCATAAGGGTTTACGGATATTTCTTCACAAGCATGAAAAAAAAAAAAAAACCTGCGAACCTAATAAGGCAGTTTTCTCACGCACAACCATAGAAAAGGCCCTTCAGGACGGCGACACAACTTTGAACCCTTGAAACTACCACAAATATAGACGGCCAGCTAGCGGCAGTGAAATGGACTGCCAGTGGTTATGAAGATTGCAAATCATTCCGGCACGAAAGTTTATTGTTTCCTTTTTCTGAAGCTGGATGTGCGTGTGCTCTTATCACGAGAACTAATATGCAGGCAATAATAAGAGCCTCATTTACCTAAATAGAAAAAAAAACAATAACTGGTACATTTCGTTTAGAGAGCGAAAGAGTTCTCCGTTGCGTCGCATCTCCTACCCTGTGGAAATTATCCAATGTGTGCACCACCCAAGCTACCAAACCAAACCTAGAAACCAGTCGTACGAAAAAAGCTAGTGCACATCTGCTAGTTGCGCGTAGTGATTTTGTTCTGTGTTGCAAGTATCGGCCATGTCGGTCATTACAAAGCGTCGATTTTAAACCGTGCAGCGTCATAGCTGTGGGCCTTCGTGCACGTGGAAAGGAAATCGCGTTGCCGTGTTCGTATTCATATTGTTTGCACGTTTAATGAATGTTGAGGCAATGTTTTACTCGGCGGTAAGATTCAAGAAAGGAAATACGGTTGATTTTGCACGATGTACGAAGACAACACAAGGAGCTATGTGATGAAGTGACGCCACTGGCGACGAATGATGTATTTATATCAGGTGTGCATGTTTTCTGAAAAAAAAATAGGAAGAAGCAGTATAACACAATTTGCTATACAGTGTTTCTTGTTTAACGCTCAAAATATTTTTTAGCTCTAAATAATATTACATCCGTTTTCTTCGGGTCAACTTTAAATTTATTTGATAGGGATCACAATGCATTATTTCAAAACAAACGATTACAACTTTCTACCAACGCATCTGTGCCGGAAAACAAGACCGTGCCATCATCAGCATATATTATAAATTTTACTCACTTGTTGGTATTAACAATATCGTTGATAAAAAACATTGAAAAAGAAGGAGCCCTAATACACTTCCTTGTGGGACACCTCTACTGACAGGCAATGATGATTAGTGATGGTTACCTTAACACGCAGATTGTGATTGCCCTGTTCATTGTGATTTTATTAAAGCAAGAGCACTGCCTCGAACAACACAGATTTCTAACTTATGAATTAGGGCGTTATACTCAATGGAATTGAAAGCCTTTGTAAAATCAATGAACAAACATAACTTAAATAGCCTGTTTTTCGTGTTCTCTAAATTTGGCGCCATTGCCCGTATATTTCTCAGGGAGTAAGAAGGTCATTTCCGAACTGCGCCACGAATTGTGCAAGATCGCTTGGTCTGATGATAATACATAGTCTTCGCTCTATCTTATATAAAATGGATCCGTCTCTCCGATATTCACCTAAGCGAAAGATCGATAGACCGTTTGACAGATTACTGCACCGTCTACAATTTGGTGTTGCATACAAAACTCACTTCTTAATGCCGCATGAAAAGAAGAACGTCCCTACAATGCGACCACAGTGGTCATGTGGATGCACCAGGGGAGCATATTCTTATAGAATGTCCGCAATGTGACCGATGAAGAACGTGCTGAACTGAGTGACCACTTGAACCTACTAGACAGACGACCATTAACGATTGTAAAAGTAGTTGGACCGTGGCCACATTCCGATAATGAAAGGCGCGCAGTGAGCACCCTCCCCGATGTTTCTATCGATACCAATTCAATTGACTGTATTTAGTTCATATTACAGTTTACCACTGTTTGTACGGACTCTGTCCACAATATGATCGCGATACATGAACTGGACTATGCCCATATACGTATACTGTACTAATCCATGCGTTATAAACCCTATATGTATTTATCTACATAGTGCCCTTGAGTATTTTTTGTTTTTTTATTCTGAATTTTTCGTATTTTGTGTCCATATTGCACATTATTGTCAAGACGTTGGGATAGCCGGCACTAACGTAGCCTGCCTTCCCATATTTTGCCCAATATAAATAAACAAAATAAAGACGCGCGGATCTGTGGTAGAACACCCCCATGGCGCGCAAACGACCCGGATTCAATTCCCACTGGGACGCACTGTTTTCTCATCATTTATTTCATTTACATCTGTCTCGACTTTTCCACTACGTTCAAGATGACGATTTTTCGCTCGCGACCATAAGCTTGGACACCGACGCCGGAATAACTGCGAAACGAGATCCTGTTTAAACGCCGTTAAACGTCCCTTGTTATGTGGCTGGACAGCGAACCTGACTTCGCAAACATGCTCTCTGGGTTCGGTACGCTACGACGTCGGCCACGTGGACGTTCTATCGGTATTTGTGCATGGAAGAACGTTGCTGTAGTTCACTTTCTTCTGTTCGCCAGTAGCACCAAGAAGGGTGAATCACAAAGAACCATGAAGATGCACCGGCGCTAATCAGTTGACACTCGAACGACCACGATACGCCGAAAAAAAAAAACACGTTCTATTCGTCAAACGACTTTCATAGTTTCCACAGCTTCGCACCTGACGTGCGAAAGGGTATGTGAGGCTGTTATAGCGCACTAACACCGGCACCCCTTGTTTGTTTACTTCGCAGTCTCTTACTTGTGGAGGGGTATGCAGGAAGAAGAATGCACGGGAGGGGGCCCCAAATATGTTCGTGAAAAGATGAGCACTCATGCTGCGTGCCTCCTCTTTGCTTTGTGTCTGTGTTTGCCCCCGCGCTCCCCTGAACCATCATGAGTTCACAGCTTTTCGTGCAAGAGTAGCCAGAAATAGTTAGGGGATTTGAAAGTACACAGAAAATACAATCCACCTTGTCCTCAAAGCGAGGCAACGGAAGACCAGACGTGGCGCTCCTGCGTTTCGGCAAACAAAAGTACTTCGGGTCCGGTTGGACGGGGGCGTGCACAAAGAAAACACCTTCCACACAGACACCCAGCTCCAGGCCATCAGACGCGCTAAAAAGGTAGCTACCAGGCATAAATAACCTGACAGCCCTTGCCACTTTGAAAACTGTCAGCTGCCTTAATAAAGTCGTTTACTACTACTACTACCACGGTTACTCATGACACCACACCGCAATTCTTCACAGTGGCAAAAAAATGACACCCTTCTTCCTTCGACAGATTACCATCTAGGTATGAAACGTACTTGGAGAGCCACTCCATGTAAGTTGGCAAAGACCGCATGCTCCGACACATTCTGAGACGTTCCGCAAAAGCCTGCCAATACGCAAGAACACAGTCAGTAAATAAATCAATCAGATGGGAAAAAAAAGTTGGAAACGGGGCAACGTACGTTTGCTCAAAAAGACAAGACATAAAGAACGCGTCACGAGGGATCGTTATTTAAATGGGACTACTCACACAGAAAAGTTACTCTAAGAGCTACAAAATGATGTAAGCTTGCACATGCTTTCATTGATTACCGACCTGGTGCTATTGAACCTATTTATGATAGAGGACACGAATTTTGTGGTCAGGCTGTGTTCTACCACTGGATTCTGATTAGTTTATTCAAAATCATTTAAGCAGTGACAAGGTAGGTGCACAAATTTTGTTTGAGAGAGGGTCGGATAAATTCTCGTGTGAACTCCGCCGTCATTGAGTTGTATCTAAAAAAAATGCTTTTTTTCCTGACCGAAACGCTGTCGACCATACTTGGTAGCTTAGAGTGTTCACTCTATATTGGCGGTATTACGGGAAAACTTTCTTATATTATTTGGGGCCTAACGTCCTTACGAGGAACGCTGCAGTTGACTGCGAAAATCTCGACATTCTACACTTCCTTATCTTGCACAGACATGCCAGAATACATGGACTTCTATCAGTCACGTAGCCTGTGAGTAGCACACCAGGCCCGTGACCCCCCCCCCCCCCACCCCCAACTCGCCCACGTTTTTTTTTTTTTTTTTGTCGCCATGACATACCGAGTGTGAAAGAGGCCCGTTTCAAGAAGGGTCCACTACACTAAAAAATAAATACCCCCCCCCCCCCCCCCCCGTGAAAACTGTAACCGCCACACCACCACTGCGGGCTCGGAGGTAAATATTCCCTTAAAGGTATCTATCAAAACGCCGAACGTGGAAAATTCGAGATACCGAAAAAAAATGAAACGCCTAAAAAACGAAAAGCAGGGAAATCGAAATGCCGAATAGACCTGACGCCGAAAACAACTTTTATAATGCCACAAACCACGTGAAATTTTATCTATTTAGAGGGTGATTGACGAGGAGGCAGTGTGGTTTCCGCTTCGGAAAGAAAAAAAATGGGTAGATCTCATTATTTTCATTATTTTCATGTTATGACTAGTCAAATATGTTCATACAGTCATGTTATGTCATACCCAGTTTGGTATCGATAACATTATCGAAATGGCCAGGAGAGCTAAAAGTTGTAGGTGAATAGATAGATAGATAGATAGATAGATAGATAGATAGATAGATAGATAGATAGATAGATAGATAGATAGATAGATAGATAGATAGATAGATAGATAGATAGATAGATAGATAGATAGATAGATAGATAGATAGATAGATAGATAGATAGATAGATAGATAGATAGATAGATAGATAGATAGATAGATAGATAGATAGATAGATAGATAGATAGATAGATAGATAGATAGATAGATAGATAGATAGATAGATAGATAGATAGATAGATAGATAGATAGATAGATAGATAGATAGATAGATAGATAGATAGATAGATAGATAGATAGATAGATAGATAGATAGATAGATAGATAGATAGATAGATAGATAGATAGATAGATAGATAGATAGATAGATAGATAGATAGATAGATAGATAGATAGATAGATAGATAGATAGATAGATAGATAGATAGATAGATAGACGGACGGACGGACGGACGGACGGACCGACCGACTGTGTGTTGATTCATTGCATTTAACTCGCGCCTTGATTGTAGCCACCAAGCAGTTAGCCTGCTTCTGCTTATTTCTACCAGTTTAAAGTATATATTGCCTTCACTGTTCATACAACCCAATGCTTTGAAAAGTTCCGTGCCATAATCTTGGTTTCCAGAGTGGAGCCCTTTACAGAACATTATCTGATGTTCAGCCATTTCCTATTCCTCTCCACTTGCACTACATAACGTGTCTGTGCCTTGGTATTTCGATCGGTACGTCTTGGCCCGCAATACTCTTGTTCTTGCTTCGAACACTAGATAACTACCCCGAAAGTTTTTTTGCGATTTCCTGCTCCAAAGTTCGCTAGGTCTCTAGTGATGATTTCCTTAGCATTCCAATCTTCCCCACGTCTCTCTTTGTTTTCTTCACCTTCTCCTTAAGGACTTTTTCCTTTTGGCTTGGTATTCTGCTGTTCTCTAAATACTTGCTAGACAATTTTCGAGTTCGCTTCTTCTATTTCGCATCAACATTCTTCATGTACAAGTAGCTGAAAACTTTCCTAGCCCGGGGTTCCTCTCCCATTTTTCTCATCAAATTCTATCTTGCGGCTACTCTTCCCTGCACTCGAATATGTCCATCCCATGTCTCCCTGTACCTCCTGATTTGGGTTATTCCCGTGTATTCCCAAAGCAAGCCTACCGATGTCATGCTGTTTAATTTCCAATCTTGCTTGAACTTCTCATTTCATGAACAAGGCCTCATTGCCGAACGTCAAACCCGCTACCATGACACCTTTCCGAATCCCTCTCACAACGTCATACGTGTTGCAGTTTCACAGTGCCCTATTTTTTATAACAGCTGCATTCCTGTTACCCTCAGTCATTACGTATGTTTCATGCTTCTTTAGTTACTCAGCCCCGCTGTTTATCCATACTTCAAATAATTGTATTTATCCAGTATATCTAGCGTGACTTCCCGCATCGTATGCTCGCTGCCTTGATATCATTAAAAATCATGATTGCCAATTTTTTTGTACTGAACTTCAAATTTAATCTATCTTCCTTATTACCGCAGATTTCTATCAATTCCTGGAGATCTTCCTTGTTGTCGGCTATCAATACTGTATCATCGGCATACATCAGTCCTGGTAATGACTGTTCAACGTGTTTTCCTTTTTTAGCAAAAGAGAAGCAGAAGCCGAGTGAGCTCCCTTCTAATTTAGCTTCTCGTTCCTGTAGATAAAGCATAAATAACAAAGGTGACGAGGGACATCCTTGTCGAAGCCCGTGTTGTATCTCTATAGGTTCTGATACCTGTTCTTCGCTTTTATAACCAGATCGACCGGTGGCTAACGCCACCTAGCCGTAATACTTAGTGAACAAAAACTAGATCTATCCTTTTTTTTTCTTGACATAGTGAAGTTAAGAACTGGCACTTTACAAGTGAAGGATTCAATTTTCACTCGTGCCTTGATTGTATAGTCACCAATCAGACAACCTCCTTCTAGTTATTTCTACCCGCTTAAAGTCTATTTTGCCTTCTCTGTCCCTAAACCCTAGTGGTTTGAAAAACTCTGCGCCATTATCCCGAACTATAGGGTGAAGCTCTTTACAGAACATTATCAAGTGTTCAGCAGCTTCCTCTCCTCTTAAATAGCGCTGAGCTCCTTCGGGCCGCGTTCTTTATGGTTTTTTGATAAAACGGGCCTTGCCTCGTTTGCAACCTTCTTTTCTTCCTTTTATTAACTTATTTACTGAGTGTGTTCTTGTGTATTGGCAGGCGACTGCGGAGCATCTTAGGATGTGTTCGAGCATGTGGTCTCTGCCCACTTACACGGAGTGGCTCTCCCAGTATGTTTCACACCGAGACGATAATCTCTCGAAGGAGGAAGGGTGCCGTCTTTTTTCTGGCACTGTGAAGGTTTGTTGCGTGGTGTCATGAGTAAGCGTGGCGGATCGTGTCTTTGTGCACGCCCACGTACAACTTGCAGCCGCATAACTTTTCTTTTCCGAAACGCAGGAACGCGACTTCTGGTCCTCCATGGCCTCGCTTTTCCGACAAGGCGGATTGTATTTTCTGTGTACTCCAGAGTGGTGGCCGCGACGGTATCAATCATCACGCACTTATCTGGTTTTCCGCACATTTTTACCTCGCGCGAAGAGTATATCCACTCCCTCATCCGAAACTTAACAGGCCCTTACGTTCAGACTACTGCAGATGGACACGTACCCTAACGCGAGCTCCCTTTTCGTTATCTATCAAGACGTGTTCCCCAATGACGCTTGCCCCGCATGGTGGGACGTAGCCACGCTGGCTCACATGCTCTGAGAGTGCAAGGTAGTGTACACTAACCCCGACACAACTTCGGTCAGGTGGGAGGCAGCCTTACACAGCTCCCTCCTGGCCGACCAACTTTGGGCAGTCCAGCAGGCCCGCCGAGCGGCTGAAAGGCTTGGCCTAACGGTCCCGACGTGGGAGTCACCTGCTGCGCGCAAACGCGGGCCTTGGAGGACCCCAATAAAGTATCGCAACCAACCGACCTGAAGGTCCCTAACCATTTCTGGCTTATATCACATGAAAAGTTGAAAACTCGTCTTTTCATGGACAGATAAATGTATCCGGCTGTGCTCTTCAGATTGGTCGGCGACTCCTGCCACCTAGCCATAAAATTAAATATGCTGTCACTTTGTGTTGAATGACTGATTCCACTCACACCTTGATTGTAAGCAACAATCACTTAGCTGCCTCATGGTTGTTTCTACCCGTTTAAAGTATATTTTGACTCCACTGTCCCTAGACCCCAATGATTTGGAAAACTACGCGTCATTATCTTGGACTATAGGATGGAGCGATTTACAGAACATTATCTAATGTTCAGCCGTTTCCTCTTCCCATCCACACACACTACATAACATGTCTGTGCCTTCGCATTTGACTCGGTACATCTTGGTCTGCAATACTCCAGTTATGGCCTCGAACAGCAGATAACTACCCCGATAATTATCGCAGACCTTTTCTTTTGCAATTTCGTGCTTGAAAGTTCCGTAGGACTCCAGCGATCGTGAGCATTCCAATTTTCCACGTGTCCCTTTCTGTTTCCTTCACTTTCTTTCCAACCGATGTTTCCTTTCGGCTTGGTATTCCGCTGCTCTCCAAATACTTGCTTGACAATTTTCCAGTTCGCTTTCTCCACTTAGTATCAACATTCTTCACGTACCAAGAGCTTGGAAAACTTTTCTGGCCCAACGCTCTACGCACATACTTTGTGTGCTCCCCGCATGCATTCTTCTTTCTGCGTACCCCTCCACAAGTATGAGACAGCGAAGTAAACAAAGAAGGGGTGTCGGTGCCAGTTCGCTCTAACGACCTCACATTCCGTTTCGCACGTCAGGTGCGAAGCTGTGGAAACTATGAAAGTTGTTGGACAAGCAAAAGATATTTTTTCTGGCGTATCACGGTCGTTCGCGAGTCTACTGATTAGCGTCGGGGCACCATCACGGTTCTTTGTGCTTCTTCTTGGAGCGACTAGCGAACGGAAGAAAGCTTGGGGAGCGCGAAAGCAAGCGAGAACTGAACTATACCCCGGTGTCTTTCCATGCGCTGACTGATAGAAAGTCCAGGTGGCCGACATCGTAACATACCGAGACCATAAAACCAGTTTGCGAAGTCAGGTTTGCTATCCAGCCACATTGTAAGGGTCGTTCAATGGCGTTTTAACAGGATAGCGTTAAAAACCTCGTTTCGCAGGAATTGCGGCGTCGGTGTTCACGCCGATGGTTGTGAGCAAAAAATTGTCATCTTGAGCACGGTGGAAAAGCTGAGACAGATGTAAATAAAATAAACGATGAAAAAAAACTGCGTCCCAGTGGGAATGGAATCCGGGACGTTTTCGAGACAAGGGGGTCTTCTACCACAGAGCCAGAGTCTTCTTACAACTTGTTTATTTATATTTGGTAAAATACTGGAATGTAGGCTACGTTAGAGCCGGTTATACCAACATCATGACAGTAATGTATAAACACAAAATACAAAAAGTTACGAAAAAAATAAAAAAAAATAATCGTAGGCACTGTGTACATATATACACTACACAGCTATTAACGCATGAATGAGCGCAGTATGTATGGTCAGACCAGTGCATATGCCGCGATAAGATTGCGGATAGTGTTCTTACAAACAATGACAAGCTACAATATGAACAAAAGACAGATAATTAAATATGTTTTGATGAAAAAATCGCGGAGGGCACTGACTGCTTGCCTTTGATTACCGGAATGTGGCCTCGGTCCAAGTGTTTTTCCAATTGTAAATGCTCATCTGTCAAGTCGGTTCAAGCCATCACTCAGTTCAGCGCGTTCTTCATCGATCATATTGCTGACATTCTATAAATATATGCTCCTCGGACGCATCGACATGACCCCTGTGGTCGCATTGCGGGGACGTTCTTCTTTTCAGGCGGCATAAGAAGTGAGGGTGTATGCAACACCAAATCGTAGAAGGTGCAGTAATGTGTCAAATGTTCTATCAATCTGTCGAATAGGTGAAAATTGGACAGACGGACAGACAGTGAAACTAACTTCTTCTTCTCGGTAATGCAAAGAAAGTAACTTTCATGCCTAAGAAACATAGGCCTCCCGAATACCTTTCACAGTAAACATGGGCTATTATTGCTGTAATAGTGCGTGGTACAAGCACTATACATTACGTGGAGTCTGTATAACTTGAGCGAGACAAGCCACTTTCAACTTCATCGATTACATTGTATCATTAAACTTGTCGAGTTACATCATACAGTAAATACTATACATGCACTAAGTGGTTGATGTACGAGGACCAAATATCGCTATTGTGATGAACTCTAAGCTTAAGGGTCCCCCAATTTTTCGCTGAACCGGAGAGAATCATCTTGTAAATTTTTATGTGTTACGACAAGTGAGGCAAGACATCCTTCAAGTGTTCTATTGCAAATCCTGACTACTGATAATGCAACCTCGAATGAGTACAAGTCAACATTTCCAAATAATCTCGGAACTTGGTTTCCTGGGAGCCGCCGGTGCCCTATTCAGAAGCGCAGAAGGAAATTGCAAGAATTCACAGGACGGAGGGCACTCGCTCGGTTTTCGGTGCATATTTGCAATATAGCGAAATGGGTATGTGGGTGTGCTTCCTGAAATATTCTTTATTTGAACATATACTGCAGGCTCAATCGGTCCTTGCTGGGGTGGTTACAAAAAAAAACATTTCAAAGAGAAAAAAAGAGAGTCACAATTATGAACATAAGTGAATGGCCCACTCCTCCGCAAGAAATGATTCCACAGTAGTGCAATTGACAACACGATCCGTTAACATGTTTCATTGACCAATCGCCGAGGAGAAAAGTGAATATTTGTGAGCGCTAATGCGGCTTGAAGGTTGTCTGATTGTTTTTCTGTGGTTCTCGATCAGTGCTGGAAAGGATGACGTAATAACGTGCTTTTGGAATTTCGAAATGGTCGTGGAGCCAAAGATAAATAAATTTGAGTTTGGACAATTTCGTTGTGAAAGTTCTTCAAGGTTTGCTTTCGCTAACAATTCAGAGACGCTGCATTGTCTATAATACTCAGAGCATTTGAGTCTGGCGGCAATTTTTTGTCTGCGTTGAAATTTATTCATTATGTGTTTTTGGTAAGGGCTCCAGATCAAATCAGCATACTCAATGAGGGTCTAACAAGTCTTGTAAGCATTTATTTTTACATGCAGTGTGGTGTGTATCTATTTTCGTTGGTAAAAAAAAATGGTTTGCGTTCGTCGGTCAGACGGATAGAGGAGATGTGAGGTTTCCAAATGAAGTATCATGACTCATCATGACAATGATAATAAATTATTGCTTTAACTTTTATGGTCGTACAGGTAAAGGAACATAAGTGTATAGGTACATCCACGAACACATGCCGAACCGATCAGTCTTGATAAGAATATATTCAGACAATTCTTACGAATAGACGACACATTTTGTATATATATGGCTCGTTTTTTTTTTTCGAAAAAACGCAAAACAGAACTTTCTGTGTTGCGTTTTTTCTCGCTTCCACTGCTGCTTTTATTATAGTTTAATATAGTTTATTTTCTTTTTTTATTTTGTGTTTTGTGTTCCGTATAATGACTTTACTTATCTTCATTGCTTATCTTGAGAATGCCGACTTGCGCGGAACTTGACTAGCAAAGGAATTACAGGCTCTTCGGCAGGAGGTCGCAGAGATGAAACCAAGCCTTGTGATGTTCAATGACCTCTATGAACGTGTATATAATGACAATGAGGCACCAACTAAAGAAAACAAGGTCCTGAGGGATGAGAATAAGAAGCTCAGTAAACAAATGTGTAATCTCGAACAATACTCGCGACTTAATAATGATGAACTGAAGGGAATCCCTGAGACAAAGGGTGAAGACTGCTTGGCAGTCGTCCAGGTTATCGGTGAAAAGATTGGTTGTCCAATTGCCGATACAGACATAGACGCCGCGCATCGGGTGCCCGCAAAGAATGGAAGCAACATTATTTCGCGATTCTGTTCGAGAAACAAGAAGGCTGAATTCGCTAAGAAGGCAAGAAAGGCACGCCTGTCTACCACAGATATAGGGTTTTCTCAGAGTACAGGCCCTAAACCTGTGTATGTGAATGACCATCTCACACCAGAGCGAAAGCGCCTTTTTGCACAGGCGCTTGCGCTTAAGAAAGCCAACCAGTGGAAGCATCTCTGGACTCACAATTGTACAGTCAAAGACAGAAAGGCGGATGACAGTCGCGTGTTTCGAATTGCATGCGCAGAAGATCTCCGAGTATTCTCTTTGATATCCTATCAGTCCCCATTTTAAACCGACCTTAGATCAACATGGCTGAGTTCTCGTGCCAGCAAACATCAGAATTGCTACTCGAGAAGTCACCAGCCCTATCACTACTTCACTTAAACATTCGCAGTCTTACAAAGCACCAGTATGACCTTGTTGCATTGATTTTCTTGCTTAAACATTCATTCTCTGTCATATGTTTATCTGAAACTTCGTTGTCTGGTAAGGAGGGTAACTTGTACGGATTGCCAGGTTATTATTCTGAATACTGTAATCGGGAGCTCACTCGTGGTTGCGGTAGTGCCATACTTGTCAACTCATCCTTAAGCAACACACGCCGTAGTGACATAACCTTCAACAATATTTCATGTGAATCTGTTTGGCTTGAATGCAACCATAGTGTTACACCATTGAATAGCCGTAGTACTATTAAAGCTTCCATTTATCGATCACCTTCATAATCGTATTCCAGTTTTTGTAATCAGTTAAGCATCATTCTTAATAACCTAGTGAGGGAGAAAAAAACGTTGTCTTATGTGGTGATTTTAATATAAATATTATTGATCCTGATAGTGCATCGTGCTTAGAATATATGAACTGTTTATACTGCTTTGGCTTTACGTCGCATATTTCAGCACCAACTAGAAACGATTTACTAGGTTCGAATACGCTAATAGATCATATCATCTCCAACATTTCCACTGAACACGTTGCAGGTGTAATATATCATAGCATTACAGACCATAACCTCGTATTTTTCATTCTGGGCTCCGAAAATACCAAGGCCAGTAACATCTTCATGAAACGCCGATTCGATGCGGACAAGTTAGTGCAAATAATTAGCACACTAGACTGGACATCGGTGACTAATGTGGACTGCGCAGAAAAGGCTTTTGAGTCTTTCTCAGAAGTAATAGCTTCAGGTATAGAAGCATGCACCACTTCCACTACTGTCACGAAGTGGTATCGTTCCCCTAGAAATCCATGGATAAGCAACTCGTTGTCGAAGCCAATAATAAAAAGGATAACCTTCATAAGAAACTAAAGTCGCAGCCTTATAACCTCGCATTAAAATGCCGCTTTCACGAATACTCAGCAACATTATCTTCCTTACTTAGGCGTGCTAAGCGCAATTACTTCCGGAATCTCATTGTAAAAAACACAGGTAACATGAGACGCTGCTGGCAAATTATTAAAGAGTTTTTGAACACGAAAAACTGCTCAGAGCCCACAATAAAAATAAAGCACGGCGATGAAATGTATACCGACCCTGTAAGAGTGGCCGCTACGTTCAGTGAGCATTTCTGCACATCTGTGGATACCCAGCAATCACCAGGCCATTTACGCGATATACCACGGTGTACTCATTCTTTTTGTCTTCATTCCATGTCTGCAGATGAAGTCCTTCAGGTCATCACATCACTAAAGACCAGAAGCGCTGGTTTAGATCATATTGATCCTTTTGAAGTAAAACTAGTTTCAAACGTAATATCACCATCTTTGGCGGTAATTATTAACAAGCTGTTTTCAGCGGGTGTGTTTCCGAGCTGCCTTAAGGCTGGTAAAATAGTTCCAGTTTTTAAGAAGGGTGATAAGACTTTTGTACAGAATTATAGGCCAATCTGTATCCTGCCTTTCTTCGGTAAGGTAATTGCAAAGTTATTCCACATTAGATTAATGCTTTATTTGAAAAAATTAATCTTCTATCTCCACAACAATTCGGATTCCGTCAAGGATATTCAACTGAGCTGGCACTAATTACCTAACGGAGGAAATTAAACAAGCTATTGATATAGGGTTACTTGTGGGATCTGTGTTTATCGATTTGACGAAGGCTTTTGATACTATAAATCATCACGTACTGCTTGCTAAACTCGAATTATTTGGTACGTCTGGTCCACCACTAAATTTTATTAAGAGCTACCTCAGTAACCGGTCTCAAATGGTTCATGTTAATCGCCATCTTTCAACGCCCAAGTTAATTAACGTTGGTGTTCCACAGGGATCAATTTTAGGCCCACTTTCATTTTTGATGTTTATTAATGATCCTACCATTCTTTTAAGGACCAAGTGCATACTTTACGCTGACGACACAACCATCTTTCAGTCATCTAAATCAGTTTCTTCACTCCAGTCTAACCTCAACCCAGATTTACATAACATAACTTTATGGTGCCAGGCCAATTATCTTCAGATCAATGCTACTAAAACCGTGTTTATGTCGTTCCATTCCCCGCGGATTTCACTTGACATACAACCTTCCCTTCACATTGGCAATACCGTCATAAACATTTCCAGTGAAGCGCGGTTTTTTGGCGTCATCTTAGATAGCGAACTAAAATTTCATAAACATGCAGCATCACTCGTTAAAAATATTTCATTTGGTATTCACGTTATCATCAAGACACGAACTTATTTTCCGCCTCGCATCATACGTACTTTGTATTTTGCTTATATTCATAGCCATATTTCGCATTGCGTATCATCTTGGGCCAACATATATTTCACGCACATCGAACGTTTGCAGCGACTTCAGAATCAAGCAGTTAGATTAATGACTCTTAGCCCATTTTACTTCTGTAGCTCGTTGTTTCCTCAGCTTAACAAACTCCCATTGAGACAATTATTTTGTCATAGAATGTCTATTGTCACCTTTAGACTCATCACGCATGACATTTTTAATGCATGTGTTGATCATCTTCACTTAACTAATAGTAACATCACCCGGTTTTCCCAGTGCAATAATCTTCTTGTGCCGGCCGTAAGGACAAACTATGGCAAGTTCTCAACCTTATTTACTAGCATAGCCATTTGGAATTCATTGCCTTTCGAATTGAAATCATCGCATAACATCCATATTTTCACTTTGCGCAGCAAGAAATATTACATTCAGGAATGAATCAACTCATCCGATTTGTGTAATTAACTGTTAATAGCTCTCCACATTTCTGTGCTATTTTACTACTTCAAGTTGCCTTTGTATAATTGATAACACTGATAATAAAACGTGTTGCACTTGTCACGTAGAGTTGATTAATATTGTTTTTTGTCTTCACTTGCTTTTGGCTATTTCCTTGTTATTTTTCAATAGTGAGTATTACCATTATGTTGTGTATTGACCGTATTTTTATTGTTAATCAAGCTTATTCATTATTACTCACAAGCCCGTATACTATTGCTGTATTTTTTGTAATTACCCCATCCATGTAGCCATAGGAGGTCCCCCTGTCAGTTTCTCTGAAAATTTGGGACCTCCTGCTGTAATAACGCTAACCATGTAACTCAACTGAAATATTTAATAAAGTTGACTTGACTTGACATCTGATCACACGGGCCTACACCATTTCCGCCTCCATCGGAAATGCAGCCGCCGCAGCCGGGATTGTTTTAAATATTTATCATTGAACCCCACAAACTCCCCAAATCTGCCGGTCTCTTTGTAACTCCAATGTATACTGCTACGCAATGTATACTGCTACTGCAATGTATACTGTTACAATGTTGGTTCAAATGCAGCGCCCCCACGCGGCGCTGATAGTTTGTGTTGAGCTGTGCAAGCCTGGCACAGCAGCGGGGTGGCCGTTTTGGGAAATAATAAAACAGTTCGTTCTGGGCTAAAGGCTCAAGATGTTCTCGTATTCTTCGCGGGCCTAATGGCCTACTGTTCACGGTTGTCACTACCGCCTGGCCATCAGTTATTTTTCACATGTAACAACTGGCGACGAGGATGAAAGGAAGTTTCATGCAAGTCTTCGTTCCCTCAGCTGTCTGCCATCTGTTCACCATGCGAAGTTTCGGCAATCTCGAGCCATTCGAGGGGGGAGGAGACGACTGGCCCTGTTACGTGTACCGGCTCAAAGCATTTTTCCTGGCGAATGATGTCGCCCCAGACAAGCGTACTGCCGTGTTCATCAGCTGCTGCGGGCAGAAAACGTATGTTTTGCTCCGCAATTTGGTCAAGCCCGCCAAGCCCAGTTTCTTCAAGTACTTGGAAGCCATTATTGTCCGAAGCCCTCTGCCGTCATGCAGCGTTTTCGTTTCAACTCGCGCGTTTGCGCGGAAGGGGAATCAGTCAGCAATTTTATCGCAGCACTAAAAAGCCTGTCCGAGCACTGCAGCTTCGGGGCTGAACTCGAAAACATGCTCCGCGACCGCGTCGTGTGTGGCATAAACAACGTGGATGTCCAAACAAGACTTCTGGAAAAACCGGACCTCACCTTCGACGATGCTGTGCAGACCGCCCTGGCAATGGAAGCAGCAAAAAGGGACGCAAGTGAGATGGCGCAAGCGAACACAAGCAGCGCTTTCTCGACTCACCGTGTCTCGTCAGGTTCTGGGGGCGTCACCTGATACCGCTCTGGGGACGGACATCTTGCATCAAAATGCAAGCATGTGAAGACAATCTGCAATTACTGCCACAAACGAGGTCATTTGGCGAAGGTGTGCAATTCGCGACGAAGGGACAGCCAAGCGCAAAGCAACAGCCCCATCAAGGCACGTTCATTCTCGGCTTACAGTTCACCGTCGTCGAGTAACCGTCATCGCGTTAATGCGGTACGCAAGCAGGACGCCGCTACCACTTCATTTTGCGAAGTTTTTGACATGTGGCAAGTCGACTACGCCACGCCGCCTCCACCTTTCACCGTCACTGTTGACGTTTGCGGCAAGCCGCTCCGCATAAAAGTGGACACGGGGGCAATTGTCTCTGTCATGGCCAAGTCGCGTCTTCTTAAGCTTTTGCCTTTGGTTCCTGTGCAGCCGTCACAAGTGCTTCTGCGAAGCTATTCCGGGGAACTAAAAAAGGTTCAGGGCGAAGCTGACGTCAGTGTGAAGTTTCATGGCAGAGAGGCCGACCTACCTATTTTTCTGACCGGAGACGGATCGCCCAATCTTCTTGGACGCAACTGGATGCGTGAGCTGGGCATTGGCGTCTCCGATGTTGAAGTGAACATCCACACACTTTCCGACGTCAAACACCTAGTCCAAAACTACGCCGAAGTGTTTGAAGAAGGCCTGGGTACATTCAAGGGTGCTAAAGCTTCTCTACATGTTCCTTCATATGCTCTGCCTCGGTTCCTCAAGCCACGTCCACTGCCGTACGCCTTGACAGATGGAGTAACTCAAGAAATCCATAGACTAAGAAGAGATTCCATTCTTGCTCCAGTCAAGACAGCAAAGTGGGCAGCACCTATTGTTCCTGTGACCAAAAAGGATGGACGCATCACAATCTGTGGATACTTTGGCGTCACCATAAACTTAGTGGCAACAGTGGAGCAGTACCCCATTCCAAGGATCGAGAACCTGTGGATTGTGCTTGCTGGAGGTGAGAAATTCACAAAATTGGATTTGCGAGATGCGTACCAGCAAGTTGTCCTTGACGAGGCCTCTAGGTAGTATGTCACAATTTCGACGCACATGGGGTATTTCAGTACACCCGGTTGCCTTTTGGTGTCTCATCTGCTCCTGCCATATTTCAGCGCGAGATGGAGAACTTGTTATGGGGACTGCCTCATGTAGCAGTCTATTTTGACGAAATTCTTGTGACTGGCGCAAATAATGGTGAGCACCTTCGCAACCTTCGTGCTGTACTTGGCAAGCTTCAGGAATCGGGCCTCAAGCTGAAACCAGAAAAATGCCATTTCTTCGTGCCGCAAGCTGAGTATCTCGGGCACATCATCAGCAAGGAAGGCCTTTCCCCGAATCTAGACAAGGTAGCAGCCATTCTGCATGCTCCTGTGCCTCAGAATGTCAGGGAACTTCAGAGTTTCTTGGGACTTGTAAACTTCTACAGGCGCTTCTTACCCAATTTTTGATCGCTCCTTCGTCCACTGCACTTACTTCTTTGTGAAGGGAAGAAGTGGCAGTGGAGACATGAACAACAAGATGCATTCAATGCCTGCAAGCACTTGGTGACATCAGCTCCAGTTCTACTGCATTTCAACCCTACCAGGCCTGTTTGCCTCAGCTGTGACGCATCGCCTTATGGTATAGGTGCACTTCTAGCGCACAAAGATGCTGATGGCGGAGAACATCCCATTGCTTTTGCCTCGAGGAGCTTGTCTAAAGCAGAACAAAACTACAGTCAACTCGACAAGGAGGCACTGGCTTTAGTGTTTGGTGTGGGTCGGTTCCACAAGTACTTGTGGGGCATCTCATTTGAAGCACGCACTGACCACAAGCCACTTCTTGGTCTGCTGGGTGCCAACAAGCCCGTTCCCCTGCAAGCTTCGCCTCGAGTGGTCAGGTGGGCTCTGAAGCTGTCTGCTTACAAGTACGAACTTGTATACAAGCTTGGCAAAGAGCTCTGCCACGCTGATGCTCTTAGTAGACTGCCTCTCCCAACTGACACTACTGCATTACCACAACCTGCTGAAATCTTCTTGCTAGAGGAGGTATATCCGAGACTCCTTTCACCAGGTGTTGTGGCCCAAGCCACACGAAATGACCCACTTCTGGGCCATGTTGTTCTTGCAGTTCTGAAAGGAGAAAGCCTTCCAGTAGGACCAGAGTGGAACCCTTTCAATACCAGAAGCTCAGAACTCAGTCTCCATGAGGGTTGCCTACTCTGGGGATCAAGAGTAGTGATCCCAAAGTCATTGCAGAACCAAGTTCTTGGTGTTCTTCACGCCAGCCACCCGGGTATCGAGAAGAGCAAGATGATTGCCAGGAGCCATGTTTGGTGGCCAGGCATTGACAATGATATTGCCAACAGCGTGAAGAGCTGCGCTACGTGCCAGACTTAACATCGAGCTGCACAGCCGGTTCAGCAGACGCCGTGACCTTTTCCACAGCGACCCTGGTCAAGGCTTCACATTGATTTTGGGGGACCATTTCTAGGTCACACATTCTTGGTTATTGTGGATGCGTTCTCAAAGTGGATAGAAGTCTTTCCTGTGTCTTCTACATCTGCAGAAGCTACCATTTCTACATTGAGAATTGCATTCGCTCAGCATGGCCTGCCTGATGTCATAGTTTCAGACAACGGTCCTGCCTTCACCAGTGCCCAGTACCTTGAGTTCTTAACTCGAAATGGAATACGCCGCATGCTTGTACCGCCGTATCACCCTGCCTCAAATGGTGCAGCTGAAAGAGTTGTACAAACTGTGAAGAACAAACTCAAGAAGTCTGGTTCTGGGAACTTCCAAACGCAGATATCCAGGTTTCTGTTCCACTATAGAACCACACCACATGAAGTGACAGGTCGGCCACAGTGTGAACTCCTGACAGGAAGAATGTTCAAGACTCCGTTGGATGTCCTCAGGCCAAGCCTGCAGGCATCTGTATCCTAAAACAACTCAATCAGAAGTTGTATGCTGACAGAAGGTCCCGGCAGGCTCCATCACTGCAGCCAGGTGATGTGTACGCGCGTAACTTTCGCAGGGCCACACCCTGGGTGCCTGCCAGTGTCGTGGACGTCACTCCATCATCAGCCAGTGTCCGTTTCGAAGATGTCACCTTGGGAAACCGACACAGCGACCACTTGCGCCTTGTGCAGACAGAAACATTGGCCTCTCCTTAAACTGCTATCGCTGCAGCTCCACCACAGTTGGAGCCGCCGCTTCATCATGCGCCAGCTATTCCAGAAGTGCCTCATCAGGAACAGCTACTTGGAACTAGCTTCTCTGGGAGTAGCTGTGCCACAGAGAGTGACGGGACTGCGCTCAGCAGGGGTGTGCATGTGAACAGTGACTCTGTCGTGCCTACACCTAGCACGCCGAAGTTGCGACGTGGCACAAGAACTAGGAAACCGGTGAATAGGTACTCCCCGTAGTCTTCCTCCTAAGAAGGCAGGAATGTTACAATGTTGGTTCAAATGCAGCGCCCCCACGCGGCGCTGATAGTTTGTGTTGAGCTGTGCAAGCCTGGCACAGCAGCGGGGTGGCTGTTTTGGGAAATAATAAAACAGTTCGTTCTGGGCTAAGGGCTCAAGATGTTCTCGTGTTCTTCGCGGGCCTGATGGCTTCTGTTCACAGTTGTCACTACCGCCTGGCCATCAGTTAATCTTCACATGTAACAACCCATCCATGTAGCCATAGGAGGTCCCCCTGTCAGTTTCTCTGAAATTTTGGGACCTCCTGCTGTAATAACGCTAACCATGTAACTCAAGTGAAATATTTAATAAAGTTGACTTGAATTGACATCTGAGCAGACGGGCCTACACCATTTCCGCCTCCATCGGAAATGCAGCCGCCGCAGCCGGAATTGTTTTAAATATTTATCATTGAACCCCACAAACTCCCCAAATCTGCCGGTCTCTTTGTAACTCCAATGTATACTGCTGCAAAATATCGCAAGCGAGGGAATACGTGAAAAGGTGTTTTGCGCGAAAGTTTGAGAAAGTCAACTGTTGTGATCTACAGCACAAATGTGCCAAGAGTAGCCTCAGCAGCGTCATGTTAGAGAGATCGCACTTTCAAATCAAACAGCCTTTTAGAAAAACACACTTGTATTCAATGCTCACCGCACAAGGGTACGATACGGCTGTCAGAAAATGGGAGCATTAGTGTAATTCCACGTCCGCTACGGGTAGAGCAGACAGGTGATTGGGTGATGGACAGATGGATGAATTAATATGGCTGTACCCTTCAGATCAGGTGGCGGCTAACACCATCTAGCCGTAATACTTAGCGAGCAAAAACTAGATTTATCTTTTTTCCCGTTTAATATTGAAGTTAAGGACTGGCATCTTGAAGTAAATAATTTAATTTTCCCTCGTGCCTGGATTGTCGCCACCAACCGTATAACCTTCTTCAATTGTTATTTCTCCTCGCTTAAAGTCTATTTTGCGCCCCCCGTCCCTGAACCCCAGTGCTTTGAAAAACTCTGCGTCATCATTCTGAACTAAAGGGTGAAGCCATTTACAGAACATTATCAAGCGTTTGGTAGTTTCTTTTTTCCTCTCCACACGCACTGCATACTGCGTCTACCGTTTCGTATTTGGCACGATGGGTCTTGGTTCGTAATACTCTCGTCCTGGTCTCAAACAGTAGAGAACTACCCCGAGAATTATCATAGGTCCTTTTCTTGGTTATCACGTGATTTGCGGAACTGGGTCCAGTCTACCAACTTTAGCTGTTTTCCCATGGGTTTACGTTGGCCACCTTGAACATGTACCTCGATGATGTAGTGGTCGCTGCCCAGGTCATTTAGGATATTTTTCCAGGTAGCTGCAGATGTCTTTTTCGTGAACGTCAGATCAGGCGTTGTGATGGAGCTAGTGCCTGCACGTGTGGGTGTGCTAGGCTTGGTCATGAGAGTTAATCCGTCTTGCTGCGAGTCAAACCAGAGGGCCCTACCTTTGGGAAACACATAAGAGTATCCCCAGGCAGTGTGCGGTGCGTTCAAGTCCCCCGCTATTAGGGTGAGATTTCGGCCACTGTTGTTGAAGGCGCATTTAAAGAGTGTGAGGAATTTGTGCTTCTTTTGTTTACGGTTGCTGTATATGTTTAGTATAAAAAGGCTTTCGTGTGTCTTCGTTGCGGAACGAGTTCAATAAATATATTATCTATATTGGTAGTTTCCGTGTCGTGTTGCGTGAATGTAAGGTTTCGTCTAACTAGTGTGGTAAGGACAGTCGTCTCCCCGTTGACATGTCCAGTCGAGTGATAGCCGGCCAATTTAGCGAGACAATGTGTCTCCCGCAATAAAATGACATCGGGCTTAACTTTCCCCTTAAGGTATTGGTGAAGATTTGCTTGATTATTCTCGTAGCTTCTACGATTCCATTGCCAAATCGTGTAGGTGTGATTTACAGCTATGATGAGACGCACGGGGAGGGAATGTCGCCGGCTGTATCACACTGACTGCTGACGAGGAAAGTTGCTTTACATTTGCCATGGGGTCCAGCCCACTAGGTGGCACATGGGTGACTGAAGCCTCCACAGTGATGAGTCGCTTTTGTAGGGGTTCGTTTTGCTGCGAGGTAATTTTAGCTATATTCTCTACGCGGTCAGTAAGGGCCGAGATCAGTCGGGATGAGTTGCTCATCCACTCATTTAATTCTTTCACTGATTGCTTGTTGTTTTTCACGTTGTTTTTTCAGGGCTTCCGAGTAGGAGTAGTGTCCCGCTGCTCTAGGCTTTTGTCGAAAGGCGTTAGCTTTGTCGGGTAGGCTTCATATTGTCGTTGTTGTTGTCGCTCCCATCGCCGGCGTTTCACCAGGTACGGTGTCTTGTAACGTGCTCTGCACGCCTTCTCTGCTGTCTGGTGGTCGCCACCGCATAGTTGACTAGTGGGCTCGAATTGGTGATCTTGCGGGGGGTTCGCCGTACCACAACCACGGCACACGTGGTCTTTCGGGTTCGGGCATACATCTGCGCGGTGCCCCAGGCGACCGCATTGATAACACGTGTCTATCTGCTTGCGGTAAAGAGAGCACCTCAACATTGCTCCACCGTATCGAACGTATGTTGGGACGCGAAGACCAGCGAACAGTACGATCACCGTCGTTGTGTTGCTTAGGCGTTTCGCAGCGCCGGCTGTGGACTTCTTTGTTGTAATCAAATTAGCCGTAATATCTCGGGCGGTATCTTCCAACGGGATATCACGTATAGAACCTTTTGACGTATCGTCTGGTGCTGCTTCGTATGCGCTGGTATCGTAAGTCTTGTTGCCGACCACAATGCGAAGGATTTTCTGGTATCTGTCAGCATGCGCCTCGATGGGTATGCTCAAAATGATGATATTTTGCTGGAAATTCTGGCATATGGCGTTCTCATCTTGGGCTTTTGTCGGAATTTCAGCGGCGTGATAAATTCTAGTCGCCAGTCAGGCGGCTCCATGATCGGCAACTCCAAGGCCGCCTCTAGGTCGGATGATGATCTTGTAGTCGCCTCGGGGCAGTTTTCCGCCGCCGACATTCGTGGCAGCCGCGAATTAACTGGCGGACGAAGGTAAACATTCCGCGCCAGTAATACCTTTTTCGTAGGCGCTCGTAGGTCTTGAAAACACCGGCGTGAGCACATTGCGGGTCGGAATGAAACTACGCGCAGATGGTAGAGCGCAGCGTTCGGGGAATGACTAGTAGCCATTTCCTATACCATCCGCTGAATAGTTGCGCCGGTACAAAAGGCCATCCCGAATACTGAAGTGCGGAGCCTGGCGGTGCAGGGTTCGAGTGGTTGGAAGTGTCGGTGCCTCGTATAACGCTTCAAGAAGCGAAGCGATCCATGGGTCATTGCGTTGTGCAGGAGAGATGGTGTCCTCGTCAAGCGCTGACAACGTGTTGTCCGAGGAAACAGATGCGATGTCCGGGGATAGGGGAGATCGTGACAGTGCATCAGCATCGGCATGCTTGTGGCCGGAACGATATACCACGCGAATGTCATATTCTTGAAGCCGAAGAGCCCAACGGACAAGACGACCTGATGGGTCCTTAAGAGACGATAACCAGCATAATGCGTGGTGGTCCGTTACTACATCAAAAGCACGGCCATAAAGGTATGGGCGGAACTTGACAAGCGCCCAAACGATCGCCAAGCATTCCTTCTCGGTGACGCTGTAGTTTGATTCAGCCTTGGTAAGAGTTCTGCTGGCGTAGGCGACGACATACTCGGCGAATCCAGGCTTGCGTTGCGCGAGAACCGCACCGAGGCCGACACCACTGGCGTCGGTGTGGACCTCAGTTGCTGCCGTAGGATCGTAGTGACGCAGTATTGGTGGCGAAGTGAGGAGACGACGAAGGGTACAGAAGGCTTGGTCACACTCAAAGACCATGCCGAAATATCAGTCGTGCTGCCTATAAGTTCGGTCAAAGGCGCAATGATAGAGGCGAAGTTGCGCACGAACCGGCGAAAGTAGGAGCATAACCCCACGAAGCTCCGTAACTGCTTCATAGTCGTTGGTTTGGGGCAGTGGAGGCTTCCGGCTTAATCTTGTTACTTGACGCAGGCGTTGCTCACACTGTTTTGTGCTGTTATTTCCTCGTTGAGAATCCGCACCGGGTTGCAGTGCTTGCCCACGGGTCAACTTCTTTAACCCTACGTTGCTCCATCCTGTGCTTTCTACGAATTCTTCACGGAAAATCGGTTCTCCTTCCACAGCGACCTCCATTTGTTCTCAGAAAGTCGGACGCGTCAGACGCGCCGATCGGCGTTTCTTGGTGTCCGCGGAGCTAGGCCGGCCTAGGCAGCATCGTCTCTGACAGCTGCGCTGCTGGTGGCTTGGTAGGTGTTAGGCGTAGCACTCCGCCAGCGTGTTTGACGAAAATGCGTTGGTAAAGGTGTCAAAATTCAAGTCCCCATCTCTAAATTGGTGCCGGGCGATTCCTGATGACAAGCTGAATACGTGGGTAACAACGTCTTGTGGGCTTCCAGGAGACTTCTGCTTCAAACATTCGTTGAAACCTGAGCCGACGCGACGCGCGTCCACTCGCTCCGACGAGAGCAGCGTCTCTGGAAGCCGACGCTCGGTCTCTTTAAGAACTGGACGTTGGTTGTGTGTCATTCTACGCCTGCTCTCGGTTGTGTTTGCTTCTTGACGCTCACGCAAGCAATACCGTGGTCGGAGTCCTCAAGTTCAAGGCACAGTACTATGATCCTGAGCTCGGTGAAGCACTGCGCAATGCATTGATTTCCAATCGGTCAATCGAATTCCTGTGATTGGAAGAGGACACGTATTTGTCTGGAACGCTCTACAGCTCTATGTGTTCAAGGCCATCCTCGTCAATGCAGCGGTTGTCCAGTTGAGCCTGCTTGTCTTTAATATTAGGGTTGAAACTTCGAAACTGTTCGCCAAAACGCTGAGACAAAACAGGACACTGACATCGATTGAATTTGACATTCGACGTGCAAACACCAAAGAAAAAGACATAATACCTCGGGGACTCGTCCAGAACAACACCGTGATGTCCTTCATGCCGGAACACATGTTGTTGCTCAGGAACCGTGCCTTGCTCCGTATTCGGGAGACAGTCGTACGAAATCTCGGCTTGCTCAATCTGGCGGTGAAGTTCGTGATGCGGATCAATCTGACGAAGCGCGGAGCTACTTCGTTGGTGCCTCAGCTGTCCCACGTCACCGGAAAGACAGAACAAGAAGCCCTGGAAGCTATTGCGGCCGCCGAGTGGTACAGGCGTTCGCACTACCTCCAACTCACTGGGGTGGTCAAGTATTCCGTGGAGTGCCACCCGAGCGCGGAAACGCAGGCGGACGCGCTGAACGATTACTGCTGGCAAGCGATCGCACAGTTCCTCGCGGTTTCCGACGTACGGGATCAATGAGAATCTGCAAGCGCCACTTTCTCGCCATTGGTGTTCTTACGGTACTCTTCATGTATACATCGTCGCTCTGTATGGGAATACCAGAAAGTGTGTGTGGGCTTGCCCACAACAGCAGGCAGACTTCCTGGGTAACCTGACGCTAGCAACATTTTTTTATGGTGTATAGGACTGGTTCGGGAAGTTCTCCAAAGCAGTTGTAAAATAAAAAGTGTTCTATGAGTAAAGTGTTTGTCTTTTTGTATAATTTGTCATCACGTTGTTTTCATCATTTCAACACAGAACTGCTTCCAAAAGCGTTTGTTTTTGCAGACTATTAGTCAATGATAAAGAGCACAAGGGTGCTCAAAACACCCTGATTTTCAAGGGCATTAGAGGCATTTTAACAGAGTGATAGTTCAATTGACTGATAAGGCACTCAAATTACATCCTCTTGCACATATAAACATTATGAATAAAGCAAGTCCCAGATAACTCAGGCCAAGCTGGTTCATTGTTGTTTTCAAGTTAGGGGATTCAAACCTCCAACCTTGCTATGGCCAAAGAACGCTTGTGCCTTAGTCTACAGGCCACAGGAATATAGAGTCATTGCACAACACATACAAGGAAGTACAAATCAAGTGGTACGTCACTAGTGCATTCGTTGGCCTGCTTATGCTATTAAAGCAATATCAAAGCTCCGCTGATTTAACGGAAACCTAAGAACACAGTTGAGATCGAAATTGCGCCTGCGTGCATGACTTCGCACTTCGTGTCTGGTTTCTTATTGCGGTGTAAGTTCAAGAATGGATTCGTACACTCGCTCAAATTTTAGTATTTGTACGCCACACATTGCTGTCGTTTGCCCCCGGCAACATTCTGGAAAGAAAACCAAAATCATGTTACTATGAAAGACATCTGCTCTTTTTATGAAGGAGCAGACATGCACAAAAATGAAGCAGTAAAAAATTTTCTGTGCACTATTCACTAATGTTTCTGCATTGTATTTTCTAATATCTCGATCGCCTATAAGTCTACAGCAATAAAAAGCCGGTTTGCCATAGCTGGTAAAAGGTATGACTAAGTCGCAGGCGACAATTTCAAAATGCTCCTGATCGATTTTTCGTGCTTTATATTTTACTCAAGCGCGTATAAAATTAGGGCAAAATAAACATAACTAAAGGCGAAATGCTCACGGCCGTGTCAGCAAAACGTGTATAGTACACAATGAGGGATAATGCAAGGGTAAAAATCGACAGTCGATTCAACAAAACAAGATTATAACGTTTAGGACATGCAAAACTTTCACCACACAAGTCATCATCCCCTGGTCAAGCAACAACATCGTACATCCCGGTTCTCAAAGGAAGTGTCTTCCCCCCACGTTTGGCAACATCGCTGTCAATGACCTGAAGAACTCTGATTGATTGATATGTGGGGTTTAACGTCCAAAAACCACCTTATGATTATGAGAGACGCCGTAGTGGAGGGCTCCGGAAATTTCGACCACCTGGGGGTTCTTTAACGTGCACCCAAATCTGAGCACACGGGCCTACAACATTTCCGCCTCCATCGGAAATGCAGCCGCCGCAGCCGGGATTCGATCCCGCGACCTGCGGGTCAGCAGCCGAGTACCTTAGCCACTAGACCACCACGGTGGTGCGACCTGAAGAACTCTGGTCACCAGCCTCTGCCTTCTGCAGACTAACCGATAGCACGCTATAGACCTACCTGTAACGAGTTGAGGTCTCAAGAGAATAGCCGCTCAATAAATAAAGCAAGAACGAACACGCTATACGAAACATTCACTGTACGATTGTCGTGCAATACGAGTACATGATGTCCCCTTTCAGTCTCGACGTGGCCACGCATTATTCAGGGCGTGTTCTGCATAACCGGCAGGGCGAGAAGGTCGCTCCAGATGCCTCGCAATCGCCATCAAATAACAGTAAGACACAAAAACCGGTTCCGAGATTGAAATGGACATCGGCCGCAAGCTGCTGCCATGATCGCGGCACGACGCTGGCTATGGATTTGCCGTAAATTGGCTACGGCTAGTATGGTCGATTATTATCATTGCACAATGCTACATTGCACTATAGCGAGCTACAGTACACTGTAGCCGCGCCTCCTCTATTTATTGCGCTGAATGAAGCTATGCGTTCGCTAAATACGTCAAATATGAAATGAAGAAGGGGCACAACCGATAGTGGTGCTGGAAACCTTGCCTGTATGACGTCACAACGCAGTTTCGCACGCTTTCGTCTTCTATGTGTGCCCGGCGCCGTGTATAAACCACCGTTGTGATAAAATTCAACGAATAAGCAATTCAGATGGTTATCTTGCGCGTGGTGGCTACCGACGGTGATCGAACAACCGTGAGTCTCTGCTTTTTACGTTCATTTTAGAAGACAGCTCTGTTTCTTAGAACTGCGGCCGCTTGTCTCCATGGCGAGTGCTGCGCAATGGTGTATTACTGTTTTGTGCCTCAGTGTACTTCGTCAGCTCGTCAAAAGGACGTTAGCTGACACAACTAACTCGAAGACCTGAAGCTGAAGAAAAGGTGGATAGTGAAACGCTGAATGGAAAAGCGACTTCATCGATCGTGTGCAGCAAGCACTTCGCTGACAGTGACTTCTTCTACCCACCGCACGTGCCTCTCTTTGGTAAGCTTGTAACCTTGTTCGAGTTCCTTGCAAGTACTTTAGCCAGCCTAAAAGTGGGCTATAATCAGGCCATGAGCAAGCTATAAGCATAACTGACATACACCAGGTGTGTCACAGCACCAGGGATGGGTAGAAGGCTGGAGCCCCCGCGCCCCTTCTCCCTTCCCAAGAGGGAACATATTCATAACACAATGTCTAACTTCGCCGCCTCCCTGCCCCCCAGAAAGAACTCCCTGATCGTGCCCCCCCCCCCCTGATGACGTGGCCTCCGCATCGCGTCTCGTGAGCGCAGCTGAGCGGCGTAGGATGTGTCAGACAACGGCTGTATTTGGATCGTGTGCGTGTACTGCACACACGTACATGACAAGCACACCGATAGCGGTCTGCTTATCCCCAATTTATAAGCGAAATGTGCTGCTGCTATAGTGATTTCACCTGATGCAGTGGAGACGCTTTATTTAAAAATCGGAACTCGTTAAGTTTTTCGTGCGTGAGCAGAAACCAGCTAGCCTTTGCCATGGTATGTCACGTTACACGTAAGTAGAAATATCAGCCGTCATGCAAACACTGCGGAATCAGGGCGTAGATGAAGTATATATAAACATTCTGGAAGAAATCTACAGGGAATCAACTGCTACCATACTGCTTCATAAAGAAAGCAACAGAATACCAATCAAGAAGGGTGTAAGGCAGGGGGACACAATTTCCCCAATGCTATTTACCGCGTGCTTACAGGAGGTTTTCAGAAGCCTAGAATGGGAACAGTTAGGGACAAGAGTTGATGAAGAGTACCTCAGTAACCTGCGCTTCGCCGATGACATTGCATTGCTGAGTAACTCAGGGGACGAATTGCAACTCATGATTACGGAGTTAGACAAGGAGAGCAGAAAGGTGGGTCTTAAAATTATTCTGCAGAAAACGAAAGTAATGTACAACAACCTCGGAAGAGAGCAGCGCTTCGAGATAGGTAATAGTGCACTTGAAGTTGTAAAAAACTATGTCTACTTAGGGCAGGTAATAACCGCAGAGCCCAACCACGAGACTGAAGTAACTAGAAGAATAAGAATGGGGTGGAGCACATTTGACAAGCACTCTCAAATTATGACAGGTATATTGCCACTATCCCTCAAGAGGAAGGTATATAACAGCTGTATCTTGCCGGTACTTAGCTACGGAGCAGAAACCCGGAGACTTACAAAGAGGGTTCAGCTTAAATTGAGGCCGACGCAGCGAGCAATGGAAAGAAAAATGGTAGGTGCAACCTTAAGAGATAAGAAGAGAGCAGAGTGGATTAGGGAACAAACGGGGTTTAAGGATATCATAGTTGAAATCAAGAAGAGGAAATGGACATGGGCCGGGCATGTAGCGCGTAGACAGGATAACCGCTGGTCATTAGGGGTAACTAACTGGATTCCCAGAGAAGGCAAGCGGGTTAGGGGGAGAGAGAAGGTTAGGTGGGCAGATGAGATTAAGAAGTTTGCGGGTATAAATTGGCAGCAGCGAGCACCGGACCGGGTTAACTGGCGGAACATGGGAGATACCTTTGTCCTGCAGTGGACGTAGTCAGGCTGATGATGATGATGATGACGATGATGTTACGTTGCACGTTGACTCGACCTGCTTTGTACGATGAGCGAGCATTCGCCACTTCACACCAGTCGATCGAGATGGAGACGTTGTGTGGCGGGTTCGGAAGTCCATTTGTTCGCAGGAGGAGAGCCGCGACGGTGATGCGGTCTCCGGTGACAGCCTCGACCGCGCATTCAACAACTTGGCCTGCGTCGTACACCGCCTCGCCCTCGATGAGACACCGCGACGTTTTGCAAGCTTTGTGTGCCCGTAGATGCTGGAGCAAGGCTCGTTTCATTACTGAACTATCAAAAGAAATCCCCCGAGTCAATTCGTATCGTACAGCGGAATGTGTGGATAACGAGCGAGAACACTGATATAGTTTCACTTTCTACAGCGCGGTTGGTGGCATCGGCGCCGGCCATTAGAGTGATTTCCTTGCCCTGCTTGCTTAGGGTAGCACGGATTTGGTTGAGAACAGAACACAGGACAGAAAGGATGCTCACTTGCAACCGAATTTCTTCGAAAACGCTTCACGCCAAGAAGGCCTATGCCCAGGCGCACTGGCAAAAGACACTGTCGCAAAAAGCTTTTACAGATTGCCGGCGAACCCCGTAGCAATCTGATATTTTGAAGTAGGGGGGTGGGGTACATTTACTCTGTGTAAACATTCAACTGCTGTGAAGGAATTTTGTCTCTTTCATCTTCCGGTGCTCCGAGAGTGCGCTAATGCACGCGTATGCTGCTATCTCAATTCGGTCCACCTCTAAACATTCTTTCACGCCTTGCCTTTTCTCAACCCAAGAAGTCAGCCTTTTCGGACTTCCTGCACTTCCTGGATTGCGCAGGAAGGTGCGCCTCGTCATTCCGAGCCTTGATCGTAGCTGAGTGCTCTGTTAATCTGTCATTAAGAGACATCGCTGCGTTTTGCCGTTATACGCTTTTCCAGTGGAATCTTGTAAACCACTTCACAGGGAACAAATGGCTGTTTGTTTGTTTTTTTCGCACGAGGGCGCCACTTCAAAATCTCCGAAGCGTTCCTTATTAAAACACGACTGCGTTTGTACATTGTAGAGGGCTTCCAATTATTTAATGTACACTCACCCAGAGACGCCGCTCACGCGTTCTTCATCGAGCGTGAAAGATCCGTACAACGGAAAGTTCCAATGCGGTAATGAACGAACGCAGTCGTGTATTAACCAGAGGACGCTTGAAAACACTGCGGAAGCGAGAGCGTCTCTATTCCTAATTTGTCATGTTATTTGCGCTTTGACATTTTTTTACAAAAGAACAAATTGAAAGATTTCACCAAAAAAACATGAAATGCTTGATTCTGGGAATATTTGAAGTGACCTACGATAATAATCGTAAGGTTAATATTTTACCTTTTTATCTGCGAGCGCCAGCAAGGGACGCTCGTCGGCGTCTTTGATACACGCAATCCGCGTCCGACAAGAATGCTGTCTAATATAACGTGAGCTGCAGAGTTCGTTAGCGCGTACTGCGTATGGCAAATACGCCGATGGATGTCCCAATTTCGAGCACTTGCATGTACCAGCACAGCCGCTGGATACCAGTGGCCGTGCAGTCATAGGATACCAGCGTTCGCGCATGTCTGCTCTGCCACGGCCGCTGGTTACCAGCGACGCTGCTTACGTTAACGTCACAGTGCGTGTGGGTGCCGGTCGTTCCGCACTACCGTTTTGGGAGCGAGCTCCTCACGACCCATTTAAAGTAATTGCAATGAGTATTGCAGCAAAAACGAACTTACCAACCGTGTGCTATAGGCACACTGCGCTTCTGACTAGGTGGGTGGATGGATGCTATATGAGCGTCTCCTTTACGACGGGGCGGTGACATGTGTGCCACCAGGCTCGTAAGAAAAAAAAAATTAAAAGAAAACTTTCTTTTTATGTTGACCCAATGTTTCATCTTCGTGACGAGAACGCCTCTAGCGGCAGCGTTCGCGTCCGTGTGTGAATTTTTAAACGCAGCGGTTGGCGGCAGTGTTTGCGCCGACTACTTCGTTTTTTTCACACTTTTGCGAAAGTTTCTCCTTTGGCGGTCGTGACATGACCCAGCCTACCAGCAACAATGTTTCCCGTGCTGTTGGCTGTCACAGTATGCATAATATATCACCTGCAGAACAAAGCTTTACCGCTTTGCGAAGGCTCACCGGTAGCAGAGACACCAACGTGGTATGCGACTTGACCGCCGTCTATTGTGAATAAAGTTGGTTGACTGATTCACTTACGCCGAATAGCTGCCACGAAGAGTTTGTTTAATTCTAGTTATTTCTAGCGCAGCGTTGATAGAACAACCTGGGAGTTGTTAGAGAAATAACATAAAGAGCAGTAAGATATTCGAGGGGAATGCTAAGGTCAGTGACTGCATCAGCCACCACCCCAATACATTTTCCCATCATTTTAGAAGAAGGCTGGCAAATACAGGTTTTATGTGCATACATCCTCGGCGCAATCCCTTTCATTATTGAATTTTAAAGTTGTATTACCTTGATGCAATTTCCAGCAACCAGTACTGGATAAGGAAAGCACGGTCGTAAAGATATTCAAAAACTGTATATTTATTGCAGGCGAAATTGGAAAAAAAAAACAAAGACAAAAAAGATTGAACAATACAGCCAAGACGCTCACATATCGGTGGAACACAACGACAACTTCATTTGGATATTTTATCTGGTCCTCTTCCTACTGATTTCAAACTGCACGCACAGCAATGACTAGTTTAATACAGAAGAAAAATGCAAACGTATGCGTCAATTTACGCCAGGCAAACATGCAGTCATGTTCCAAAGACAATCACAACGTAACATAAATCACGAGGTCACAAAAATCAAACAGTACAGCCAAGATACTCACAAGAACTCATAAATCGTGAAACACGACGACAAGAGACACAGCAGTTAGCACAAAAGAATACAAAAAAAATGTTTGCGAATTTATGTCAAGCAGTCGTCATATCACAAGAGTAATCACAAGCTCTACGTTCGAGCATCTGACGTTAAAAAAGATTGCACACGTCTGAGACCAGTGCAAGTGGTGAGGAATTTCGCAAGCCGCATATTGTTGCCTTGCTTAAAAATAAATAAATAAAGACACTTGGTGTTTCCCTTTCATTACGTAAAAGCTTTAATAGGTAAATGACCAAGATGGCATGTTTATCAAGACAGCCGTAAGACAGCAACCACTTGGAAAGCATCTGTCAGCACGAAACGCCACTTCGTTACACAATCTCAAAGGGCAACAAGCTGCCGTGTGGTCTATGACTATTGGATGTGTTACTATAAAGATTTACTAGTTCGATTTCATCAAGCACTAAGAAATAGTTACGAGACTAGAGTAAACATACTTCTTATATATGAAACACTACTTCAGAACGCATCACAACCTGAAAGATGAATAAGTGGGCACCACTTCCATCAATTCAGCGATCAGTAAAATAAAACGAAACGCTTCTTCTCTTTAAAAATGTTCGCTTCTCGTCTAATAAATTCCGGCAAAAATGATGAAACCTTGAAACACCGAATGAGTACGCTTAAAAATAAAATGATTTGTACTAAAAACAACAAGGGAGATGCTGCTACTCAGAAACGCATCGTGGGTTGACACAAACTCGGGCCACGTGTTAATTAAATAGAATAACAAAAACTGTCAATATGCATAACTGCTGTAGAGTATGCCTAGCGCTCACAAAGCAATGTACACACGGTCATTGAATATAAAGTTTGATTAATCAAATTAGTACGGTGAAAGCTCGTTATTTGGACATTTGGATTGGATATATTTTCTGGTCCTGGCCACCATGTGCATTGTTCAAACCTTCTGTAATACTGCCCCTGTTAGTGACCGTAGTTACACCAGGCTATACCGCAGTTTTAGCCTCATGGGGATGCGGCACTGCGTAACCTTTTTTTAATGGAATGCGCCCGTGACAAAACTCGGACATGCACTCTGCATGGAAGATAAACCGAGCTGTTGGATGAATCAACTGCGCCATCCAGAATGCCTGTAGTAGACAGTGGAGATGTTAAAAACGGCATACCGTTCCCACCCCCCCCCTGCCCACAGAAATGATTTTTGTTTCGTGGGGGCATACAGAGCGAAAATTCAGAAAATTCCGCCTATTCAACCCCCCGCCCCCCTAAAAAAAAAGTTTAATCACGTCTCTTAGAAAGAGACGAAAAACTCTCAGGCTGGTTTGGTGGAATAAAACTGGTTTGTCACGCGGAGGAACCATTAGTTGTCGTACATTTGACGTGCGAAAAAACTATCGACGCGGGGTGGTGGTGACAACTCAGGAGACCTAATAAAACACAAAAGAGTCAAACACGGGGATTCAGCGCTAGTCAAACATTGGAGCGTTGAGAACGATGCCGCTAGATGAAGAAAGATTGTAAATGTTTTGCTTCTCGTACGCAATATAATTGTAGGATTTACATATTCACCAAGAAAATGAGTCACTATTGATTTGTAGTACACATTAATTTTTCGTTACTGCTGATAGCTGGCTTTATTTGCAAATTTTTATCTGGTCCTGTTCAAACTTAAATAAAACGAGCTTTCACTGTATATATTTATGAAAATGGTTCTTCTTGCGTTTAAATGATGCATGTTTTCATTCAATTAGACATTGCTGTGAATTTCAAAAGGCAATGAGAAGGAAAAAAACATAAAGCTTAAGATGTCACCGAGTCCGGAGAAGTACGTGGTATGTCTGCCAACTTCAGATACGAAAAAATGTCCATCCAACACCATATGTTTAGGGAGTCAGCTTGTGGCGCACCTTTCGGGTGGGGCCAGCAAGTGACTGGTCCCTGGCAAACTCCCGCGATGGCAAATAGGTTTGTGGTGATGTGTCGACGTGCATTGCGCATGGCCTCGGACGCCCGCTCCGGACCAACGAACCTGGAGAGATGGTTCTGGAAGGTTTGAGTGTCGCAGAGCTCCTCGTAACCCTCCGCCGGCTCCCGCTCGACGCCATACTTCTCCGGGTCAAGGGCGAACTCGACAGCTCGGTTGAGGTGGGCGGCGTTCCGGCGAAGAATCTCGTTGATTGCGAAAATGTCCTCCTCGTATCCAGGCTGCTCCCAGATGTTGAGAGACGTGAGGAAGTGGTTCGCGTGCAGCTCCTCAGCAATGTAACGCAGTTCTGACTTCTTGGTCGTAATGTGGCCAAAGTGTGTCAGCGTCTTGTTGCCTTTCAGCATGTTCACAAATGCGTTGGTCCATGAGCTGCGGGTGGCTGAGAACTCCATCTCCATGTGAGAGACAGACTGGTTCACTTTCAAGCCTTGCATGACTATTTCCAGGGCACCTTTTTTTGCGTTGCAGTCGTTTATTTGAATGCGCTTTAACGTCTTCGTTGTGACCAGTAGACGGGCAAACTTCCTTGCAGCTGAATCGTCCATTCTTATTGGGGACTCGAGGCAGAGGGACTCGAGGCACGAAAGTTGAACCAGTGAACCAAAGAGTTTCTTGAGGCAATCTCCCTTAATGTTCACGCTGGCGGTCAGATGTATAGATGTAATTCGTTTTGCATTTAGGTGCAGGCCCTCTGAGAGATCGAAGACATATGAGAGCCGTTTATAGCAGAGTTGCACCCGGCCGTGAGCGGCAGTGCTACTCAAGGCTGTCCTGACAGCCTGCTCATTGTCTGCATTTTGTGCTGGAAAGGAACCCAGCCTCAGCTCTTTCAGAACTTTGTTGCTTCCAAGTGCTTCGACGAGTGTAAGAACCCCTACTGAGCTAATGTGGTTTGCCTCGAGGTTCAGCGTCTCGAGGTGCGTGTTGATCCTCAGTGACGTAGCCAACCGCATCGCTCCAGTGTCGTCGATAATGTTGTCCTTCAAGTCCACGTCCAGAAGGGCAGAGTTGAACTCCAGAAGAATTCCGAGGGACCTAGCTGCCGTTTGTGCAAGGCCGCACGCGGACACCGCCAAGTTCTTGAGAGTGCTGTTGGTTTTTAGAACTTCGGCAAGCGTGTCTATGCCGGTTGGAGTAACATGGCAATATTCAATCTTGAGTGTTTCGAGACTGCGATTCGTCTTCAGCCCCTCCGCGATGAGCACAAGCTGCCCCTCATCGAAGCATGGCACGTCGCAGAGTGACAGATCTCGAAGCTTCAAAGACGTGGACAGGTATTCGCCGAGGATGCGCGCTCCGCCGAACCCAAGGGCGTTTCCTCTGAGCCAGATAAGCTCGAGGCTGCCGTTGCGACACACACCTTTCATGAGCTCTGTGCCAGCCCCGGGTGGCATGCCGTTCTCCAGGAACTTGATGATGCGTACGCTCTCTGTCTTCGCTACCATCTCACCAATCCGTGCAGCTTCACTTGGCCCCAGAGACAGATTGGAGACTGCGATCGTTTCTATTCGCGCCGGCATCTTGCAGAACGAGGAGACGAGCGTGTGCTCGTAGCCGGGTGAAATGTCCCAACAATCAATGGCCAGGTGCTTGAGGCCCCTGTTGCAGGCAAGTGCATCGCAGAGTATCTCGGGAAAACGATTCGCGATGGTCCTCTTGTCTAGGAGCAGCGACTGTACGCACTTGTGCCTGGTGAGGAGAATGTGGAGCAGAATGCAGGCATTAAAGGTCCGGTTGTGGTCCGATCGTTCGATCCCATCAAGGAAGCAGACACTGAATTTTCGGGGCTCTTCTTCTTTGACTTCGATGTTAGTCTCCGAGAAAATGCGGTTGAACATCGTCAGACTGTTGGAGATCCAACAAGGCTCAGTGTCTGTCATCGAGCAGGGCATGTCCACTATGAGTCTTGCACGTTCAAACCTCCTCTGTAGATCTTTCAAACGATTTGCGATATCTTCGATTGGCGGCAAACCAGGACAGCTCTTGTGCAGATTGAGAGCGTACAGATGGTCAATGCTAGCGGTCGCAGTGGCGGCAGCAGGTCGGTCATGTCGTGCCTTGCTACTGTAGGGCAGGCTTTTGCGCATGGTCGGGGATACCGCAATCGGTTTGACACCTGGGCTTGGTTTGGATGGTCGACCGGGGATGGTTCGGTGTTGGTGGATAGACGAGGGCCCGGCATTCGTCGATTCGGTTCGGCCAGAGCAAAAGTCATTTTGGAAGCTTCCCGCAGCTGGCTTGCACTGTGGTTGGTCGGCTTCCTGATGAGAAACAAGCCTGGGGGTACCCTTGTCATGCGTGGTCAGGTATGGCTGGCCGCTCGTCGAAACACTTGGTTCGTCCCAACGAATATTCTTCGTCACTCCAGGTGGCCTGATGGTCAGGTCAGCATGCCTTTTGTTGGGCACAGCATGTGTCATGGCAGGGCCACCACGTCCCTCATTTTCGAGAAAGGAGTGCTTGTGTGGCAACTTGTTAGAAGCGTAACTGCAAGCCGGCATTGAAGATGCTGATGTGCATGGTGCACTGTGGCCGACGACAGCCACAGGTGGCTTGGCATCGTTAGCTTCCCTCGAGCTGCTGTTAGGGGTCGGGATCGGCTGGCTAAGCCTGAAAAAACAGAAGCAAGGAATGATAAGAGATGCAGAATATAGGGAAACACTGGTGCAGCTTGTAACGGTCTGTGGCTTAACAATGTAAGAAGAAATTTGGCGAGAACACAAAAGAGAAAAATACAGAAACAGGCGCTCTCTTCCACCGGAACGTTTATTCGAAAAAACAAAAAAATATGAGGGGCAATTCAAGAAAAATTTAAAGACTGAAAGGGGGAAAGGAATGTTTGCTGGTAGGACCCACGTAAAAAAAAGCAGGCAACGGCGCAAACCACGCTGTCCATCATTCATCGGCGCCTTGTTTCACCATTATTTTTCTGACACCTTGGTTTTGTTTCGGCTCAGAAATCGAAATGCATGAATTAGTTTAGGTTGTGACTGGAAACAAAGAATCGCATTGAGGCTTCAGCGTTCCCTGTGGCTGTGACTTGTTTGGCTTGGACATGTTTTAAGGGTGGGGCAAGGGTGATGCGCCATCGGTTTACGTTGATGTGGGTCTTCCTAGTTATTAAATGATCTCCCTTTTGCTGTCATGCAATTTATCGTATCTAGAGTAAGCCTTTATAGTGGCTTTTTTGTAGTAAACGGTCACTTCATAGTCATGTTTTTTTTTGTACATTCTGCTCCTCTTTTGCCTGCATGTACTTTTCTTTGTTATTTTTCACCGTTGCATAAGAAATAAAAGATGCGCATTTGTGGTTTTTGGAATCAGCCCACTGAGGAATAATATCTGCGGTCTACGTCCCAAACGAGAATATGATTATGATGGATTCTGCCGTGAAGGGCTTCGGAAATTTAGACCACCAGGTGTTCTTTGACTTGCATTGACACGTGAGCCGCTATAGCGTTTCGCCTTCAACGAAATGTAGTCGCCGCAGCTGAAATCGGACCCGCTATTTTCGGTTCAGAAGCCGAGCTCTGTAATTGTTATCCCAATGAAGCGGGAACAGCAACATTGATTGGGTTTTTGCGCTTCAATGAGCATCACGTGAATGCAGAATTGTTTTTCAGCATTGAAAGGTTCATGAAATACTATTACATCGATTTCGCAATTTATGGCTTTTTTTTTGTCGCGCGTAACCAACGAAGGGGCAAAACTATCCAAGTTGCGTGTCTGACATTTTCAAGAACCAAGCCTTTCTATAGAATTACATGAAAATTGTGTTCTATACTGTGCACGTACGTCATGCAGCGCCGATTCTTCACTTCCGAAATGCGCCACTGATTTGAAGTATAGCCTATCGGTTCTAGTTGGAGGGTCAGGTTTTTTAGAAATTGGTCGATTGATTCCCTAAAACTGTCTCCAACGTTTTCAGGAACTCTACTGTACATTAGCGCACAACAAAAGTAATATACAAGGTAAAAAAATGTGTCAAAACATACGCAAAAAAATTTACCGGCGTCATTGTCGTATGCACCATGCGAAGTCTGTATACCTGGCATAATATATTCCTCGGCTGTTTCCACAAATTCATATTAAAGACGCTCAACATTATCACTGTTCAAAAGACTCGAGGAGCCGCACTGATGCTTTGGTGGATTGGGCCGCAGCAACATATCAAAATTATTATTAATAATATATCTTCTGTAAACTTGCCTAGCTCTGCACGACGACTCGTTTTCGATGGGAGCTGTGCGCTTCGCTCATCCACTTTCAAAATTGCGGCTCGAGAAACTTTGAGCTTTCACTTGTTCTTGGGCCACGCAATTTGTAGGGAAAGCGAGATAATGGGCCCTCGTAGATCGTCGCGGGCAGCTGGTTTACGCGGTGGCTGGTGTACGTGTCACACGTTTTGATTTTCTGATCTTGTATCAAGTGAACAAGTGAGGCCTTCCTGACCCGATGAGCTCGTTAAAGCATCACGACGAAAGACCAAACGGCTTTTCTTTAAACATCGCGCACAGCAACAGATGACGAGCCCTCAACAAACCACGCGGCAGCACGCAAACTGCTGTAGGTACCCAGCGAGGTTACCGGGTATGGCGGGAGATGGCGACAACGGCAAAACTGACATCACATGAACACTATGTATTCGTCAGAGAATCTCCAGCGCAGCCGTAAATAGAGCCAATACTTCCGCTTACCAAGTACACAGCGGTTCTTTTTTTTTTCTTTTAAACGGCAATTCTGAACAAATTTGGAGCGTAACTACTAGTAATCGCTAGTTCGATGAACCACTGCGATAAAAATGTTTTAGATAAATATAGAGTGTCGCAGGTGCATTTCCATGGTGAGGCCATCTGTGAGGAAAATAACCGGTGTCACGCAACTTCAATCATTCATCGAAAGTGGGGCCACTAAAAACTACAAATCCGGCAAGACACGGATGAATTATTTTTTTCAGACTATACAGTGTTTGACTCAGTCTAGAAGCCGCGGCTAACCTATTCTTTGAAGCACATGTGACTCACCACGTCTCCAATGGAAAATGTACCCAATAGGGGCCGCTATACAAAGAAAGAAAGAAAGAAAGTCATATGTTTAAAGAAACATATTGTATCTTCAATATAATATATATTACAATATAAAGAAAACTATATGTTTGGAGCAGCAGTTCTTTTTTAGAGCAGATTAAAGCAGCCCTTCCATCACAGCGAGTTTCAAGGCGTTATGCTACTCGAAAGAAAGAAAGAAAGAAAGAAAGAAAGAAAGAAAGAAAGAAAGAAAGAAAGAAAGAAAGAAAGAAAGAAAGAAAGAAAGAAAGAAAGAAAGAAAGAAAGAAAGAAAGAAAGAAAGAAAGAAAGAAAGAAAATATTGCAGGGCACAACGTGAGTGTGAACTGCAGGTGGCGCTGGAGTCGAGAACTTTCTTCGCCTGCCACTTTCATAAACACAGGCCACGTAGAAGCATTTTCGAAGTGTCCACAAAACTCGTACTCGGTGCTTCTTCGCCCTGAAATCGCACTATAGGTGGCAGTACCGTGTCCGCGATGGCCGTACAGCTACACGGGCACGTCAACCTCAGTTACCCTGAAGCGTATTCAAGTCCTACGGTTGGACGGAAGGCCTAGCGGCCGTTTTCCGACTAACAGTTTACTATCTCCCAGCTAAGGTACACCACCTCAGTTAAACGTGGCCATGGCACGGGCAACCACAGTTGTGTGGTTTTCAGCACAAGCTAGCCGTGAAGGGTGTAGCATCCCTATATACTGACTTTAAAAGTGAGCCCTGAAATAATATTCAATCGCGTAACGATAGCCAGTGATGGAATAGACTTTTAGATTTTCTGAGCGTGCTGTGAAGCAGGAAAAAATGCTATAGTTGCGAGCAGCTGTTGGTGTTTTAGGAGGAGATACTAATTTTATCATACATTAGTTGGAGGTCATATAGCGTTGTCGAAGCATCTCCCAGTATTAGTTTTCATTATGGTAAAAAGTGCATCATGGTATCTAATTGATAACAATCCGATGTAAATTTCAGAATCAATTTGAATTTGCCTATTTTGGCAACATAGTGATTTTCGACAGGCCTTGGCGCAAACTAATGGACGTGTATTGTTGAAAAAGTGCACTAGGCCAGGCAACTTGCCCCGCCGCGGTGGTCTAGTAGCTAAGGTGCTCGGCTGCTGACCCGCAGGGCGCAGCCGAGCACCTTAGCTACTTTTTTGATGGAGGCGGAAATGTGGTAGGCCCGTGTGCTCAGATTTTGGTGCACGTTAAAGAACCCCAGGTGGTCTAATTTTCCGGAGCCCTCCACTACAGCGTCTCTCATAATCATATAGTGGTTTTGGGACGTTAAACCCTACATATCAATCAGGCCAGGAAACTTGACAGAATTGGCGTGCTCCGCGTGATTATGCTACAGCAACATGAAATTTTTGTAATGAAAAGAACCCTTTGAAGCCAAATGTCGAATTGAAGTGTCAGAGTTCGCTATTTGACTAGCTCAGCAGTAAGAATTGCCAGAAATCGGTGCTAGGTATTCAACAGAGAGCTGTTCCTAGGAGTCGGGGAAAATTTGTTCTACAAAAAGTATTCACGAAAGTCCTCCGCGCATTTAAAGTGTCAAGGTGGCCTTCTCTGACAGTTTCCAGCATCTTTAGTTTTGTCTGCATCAATAGATCAATTGGAAGGTCACATCTAGTGTCACTAGTCGCTCCTATGACATCGTAGTCACGCATCCATGGGTGCGAACCCCACCTGAATTGAGTGAGGACGAGTTTAGAGTTCGAGGATTCAAACTCTATGGACGCCAAGTTTTGTGTCAGCCTGTGACATCCACATCCTTTCATGGGTTTGTTTTGTTTACAGCCTCAAGTCGTATTTTCCACCTTAAGTGTGTAGCTGCTGCGCCTTGTGCCCAATCTTATAGCTACTTTGGTTACATGCGTAATCTATACTTCACTGGGGCGCGGTGTGCTGGCACTGGCTGCAGAGCTTCTCCTAACGGCAAGGAGGCCCCTGGAGCAGATCTTGACGCTGACTACAAATCAGCGCGAAACAATTTAGATCTGCGCGTGATATTGCCCTTTCTTTAATACGATAAACGCAAAAATGCAAAGAAATATGCTTGGATACATATATTGGGACGGTGACCTATGCTGAGTAAGGTGGCCCATATAGAGGCATTACTCGCATCATGATTATCCATCTATATTGGAACACCTGGAGAGTCTTATCGCAAGAAAAAAAATTATGAAGAAGTGCAGGAGTACACGTGTTTCTCGGGATAACCCACAAAATGTTTCACCGCATATCATGAGTAATGAAGCAACACTTCGGCTCTGATTTTCTTTGTCTACGTGAGGAGAAACGTTTTGTATAACATTCATTATATTTTGTACTGTTTCTGGTCATTTCCGTACAAAATGTGTATTTCATTTTTTTGTTTTGAATTTTTTGCATATATAGGGCTTTTCATTCCTTTATTTACCAGCTGGTGAGCGAAAATTCCACACTTTCGACACTTTTAATCATTTCAAACTACTTTTGTTGCTCTACAACATATGTTTGTGGGGAAGAGCATTTCATTGTGCAAAGTTTGGATATGTGCGATGAGTAAAGGGTTTTGACTCAATGGGTCCAGGTCATCGAAAGCACTTAAGACATCCTGATTACACGAGGACGTTCTTTATATTGGACGAGGACAAGAACACACACGAAGAAATCTCACGAAGAACATCAGGACGATACGAGGCTAAAGAAAGTCTACTGGCAAGTTCCTGTCCACGCGAGACGTAAGTCTACATCTTAACACTCAACGCCACCAAGTTCTCAAGACGACACTCACGCCCACTCGTTGGAGTGACCGGGCAACGTGGCGTTGAGTCCGTCGCGGCAGCGTCCACGGTGGGAACACACCTTCTCGTGTAGCTCGCTGGCTCGAGCTTACGTCCAGCACCCTGCCATCTTGCTGGCGTCCAGGTCACGCTCGACTGAAGCGCCCACGACACAGGGTTGAAAGCCGCGACAACCATCCAAGCTGGCTGCGTACGTTTGCTCCGAGACTAGAACAGCGGCTAGCCGTGAAGAACGTTGCACCCCGAGGTGGGGCGATGCCCAGTCCAGAACGCACCCGAGGACTTGAACGCCGAGACGAGGCCCGGACGGTCAGAACGAGCAGTCGGGGCGTGGTCCGAACTTGTCCTTCCGCTCTGCTCTCTGAGGATAGCCGAGCTGTCCCCGTGGCTCGGAAGCTTTTCACGAGGTACGAGCATAGGCGAGCTTCATCATTTCACCACTATCACCATCGTGGTGATTCCCGCGCACCTGAGATGCTAAGTCGGCCCCGCACACCGATCATAAATAAATCAGCCCCTACGGCGCACTCGTCGCAGTCATCACAGTATGATGCAATGCGTGCCGGAGTACTTTTTAAACCGGCAAAAGTGATCTTCCCGAGACATACGAAAAACAACCGTTTTCGCGCGGTGACGAAAGAGTCAACATGCAAAGAGCGCATCTTATGTAAAATACAATATCTACTATATATTTATCATGAATTTAATGTAAGTAATATGTATGGGCTGAATATTACACTTCACACTACAAATTATCTTGTTTATTTAAATGTGTCATACACACTTTCTTTATAGTTATTTGCATTCTACAGGTAATGTGAAGCAATATGACCGGAATTGGCCATAACTATATATGTTTCGTGGCAGAAAAAGCCTTTCCAGAAGAGTTATATTTAACATAATGTTGTGGTTGAAAACGAAAACCATTAAACTTACTACAACATTAATTACATATCTGAAATTAGCACAAAAATTTATGTACACGGCGAAAAATATATTGCCTTAAACTACGAAACAAATAACTTCTTTTGTCTTTTGCGAATCGCGTCTTACTTTAAACAGTACCTTTTACAGTTACCGTGTAGAAGTGACATCGTTACTTTTCCGCTACCGCGTGAAATGAGTAATTGATATCAAATAATAGAATTTATATAATGGACACGCAAGACGCCTTTGCAACGAGTAAAGGCGACGTCCAATATTCGAATTTTTTTAGAAATGAGTCGCATTATTCACATTAGAAATGCCGATTAGTTTTTTTTTCTTTTACATATTGCCTGCACTATAAGCCCCGATGGGTAACTGAGCTCGAAGAAAAGAAGTATCGAAAAAGACAGGGATTACTAATACCCAAGTACTAATACTCATGCAGCTAAAGGTCTTACGGGGGTATCGACGATCTACTGATTTGTGCGAATAGTGAATCTCAGGCTCTAAACGTGTAGTGATATAGGTTGAATAAATTCGAATGAAATTCTATTTGTACACACCACTTGTTAAAAGAACAGTGGATATATCCGTCATGACGAAACTAACCTGCGCAATATTAAGGAAAATTGGAACAATTTCCCTTAATATAAGGGCATATGAGCCGGTATAACAAGCTTGTAAACTTCAAAAATAACGAACCAATGTGAGGGTGTCATGTTTATTTAACCTTTAAGGGGAGCTTCGCGGCAGTGCAGATTTCCTTTGAGTGGGTGCTTTCGCGTTCAGGCATTTCACCACTGCAGTGAAAAAAGCTTAACAAAAAGTTACATTTTTTTGTTTATGATGAGTACTTCGATATTTCCAATAATTTAAATTCGTATAGAAATGAATCCGAATACTGTAATGTTCGTTCGAATATTCGGAACATTGAAATATTTGCGTAAGCCTAGTGTTTACTCGAGTTTCGCCGAAGCGAGATTCATCAATTCGCTATTTTCATCACGACTCTCGTGATCACTTTAACACAAATATACTCCTTTTTCTGAATCAGCTTCGTTTATATGATGTTGGAAAAGTGTGGCCTATAGTGCTATAGTCATGTCTATAGTTTTTATAGGTGATGGTAAAAATGTTTCTAAGGCTCTAGTTGCTGCTGTAAACTAGCTTCCCACAGTTTCTAGTCTTTTATTGCTTTTTGTTGCTTCAAAGCGGCCGTAAATTTTGTTGTTGCTGTTAAACGTTGGTGAATATATAGTTACGATAACACGCTGTGCGATTATTGGGCTGTTTCGAAAATGGTTGCATTACCATTCAACAGTCTGCGTGGAAAATTATCGCCATACTGTACTATCCGGAGGCCATTCGAATAATATTCGATTCGATTTTGAAATTCACATTTCGCCTGAAGCTCTCGCTGAGTGGTGCCCCGTCCTCGGACTCTATCAACCGTGTCCCCAGTTTTCTTTATATATTTTCTTTACTTCTGTATGTGGGTGTACTCATTTCTATCTCTGTCTCTTTTAACCCCTCTTTACCCCCATCCCTCGTGAGCCACTGTTGAGTTGTCGCACCTTGATCCAGACAGTTACGGGGCTTACTTTTATCTTATTTTCTCTCTTTTGAGAATACCTTACACACACGGAGCTTGTTGAACACTACTCGACAGGGAGGTTGATGGAGCCTAGGGGGAAAAGCTGTACTGCCCTTGAAGGGTACACTTTGGTAGGTTTACAGCAGTGCACATAACAGCCTTCCCCGCTGCGGTGGTCTAGTGGCTAAGGTACTCAGCTACTGACCAGCAGGTCGGGGGATCAAATCCCGGTGGTGGCGGCTGCGTATCCGATGGAGGCGAAAATGTTGTAGGCCCGTACGTGTGCTCAAATTTGGGTGCACGTTAAAGAACTACGGGTAATATAAATTTTTGGGGCACTCCACTATGGTGTCTCTCGCAATCATATGGTGGTCTTGGAACGTTAAACCGTTATAATTATTCAATAAACACGAAAGTGAAGATATAGAAAGACAGAGAAACAGGACTGTCAGCGAAAGTGCAGTACTTTTTCATTGGAAATAGATAATAAAGAACACATAGCGCCATCTTGTAACGCAATAATAAACACGGAATTTCGGAGAAATGGAAATTCGCGAGAAGTAAACTCTGATAAAGGCCGAATTTTCTCCTAAAATCAACTCCGGAAAACACCCTTGTTTATGACTTGCCATGACAGACTGAGGCCTTCTCTTCTTCTGGTCAGTTGCATGGCAACTTAAATGCTTTATAAGCAATGAATTTTTATGCAAAACTGGTTAATGTTCCTGCCTTTTCTCTATCCTTCCTTTCTTGCTCTTTCCGCTGTTGACGCATATGTACAACGTTTACAAGGAAACGAAGAAGCACGTTGGTGTCGCGGCGTTCCTGCAGCCCCGAAAAGGGAGGAGTCGCAATTGACAGGCGGGAACGTGCTGTGAACGCAATCATCTTCGGAAGAATATTGCGCCGCGGGATTGGACAAGATGAAAGGACAAACTGGCACAAGTTGCCCAACTTTCAACGCGAAAAAGCGAAGAGCACACCACCCCCGTCCCCCTCTCTCCCACGTTTTTGGTACAAACATAGTCCTTCACAGTCCGTCGGAATGGAATGAAAACCGAAAAACCATTTTTGATTCGAAGGAAAACTTAACTGAAACGTTATCTATTCTCTCGCTCCGGAATGAACAAATTTTTTTCAATCGCTTTTTTTTTTGTTCGCGGGAAAATCGGCCAAAACGAAACTATCGAGATGATAGAAAACTCGAGCAATGATGCATTTCTCGGAATGCAACAACAACGCGCATCTCAAGCGGAAATTGAGTAAAAAACAGGAGCAGGGGCAAAGAAACACGTTTATATACCAGACGTGAACTTTCGTGTACCTGTCGCGCTCACCAGCGTGTATTTCAATACCGTAGAGAACACTCGATGAGATGCTGCTTTTGAGGTCAAACTCACTATCGTCACTAGCTGTTGAGCTTACTCCAAAAAATTATTAATTCAGTTTTGAGGAAATGAATGCTGTGAATTGGAAGGATACTCGTTCGCACTAATTCACAATGATTCTCGGTACCAATGCCGGACGTGCTTCTCTGCATAACGTGGAAAAAGTGTGTTTATATTCAAACTGTGCATACAAATAAAATCGTTACGGAACATTTTTTTTTTCGTTCCGGAAGAAAAGCTTTTGCGAATGAACCAAAAATTAACTTAAGCGGTAAAGATTTTGCCTCGACACCCTATTTCAGTACGATGATACAAGGCAGAAAGGGATCGCCGGGTGGCTTGGTGATAAAAGAAAATAGAGGGGAAAGTCCAGCAGAAAAAATAAAGGGGAGGGGCGGAGAAGATAGTGGCGAGCGTTGCAGGAGTGACGCCAGGAACTTTTGCTGGGGTTGGGGGGGGGGGGGGGGGGGGAGCTGCGACAAAGATGCTTTCAGCTTTGCAGGTAACTTATGTGTTCTGTTTTCACTAAATTCGCTATCAGGAATGTGAGGGGGGGGGGGGAGTCGAAAACTTGGGAGGTGGGTATCTGGTAATTTTAACAATCTGTTGTTCCTTCAAGGGATACGGAACAAGGTTGTTGTGGTGAAGATTGTGAGCTAAATAAATGACTTCGTGCAAAAATCAATTGATGCATTCTTGAAATCAGACTGAAGCTTCATAAAAGTAACAACTTTTATGAAGCAGCCGCATCATGCCACCTGACCACGAACCATCTATAGTCTCTCGGCATGCCGATTTTGGGCGGTGACCCGTTAAAAACTACGGTGACCCGTTAAAAAGGGCCAGAGCACCAGCATCATCATCGTAATCAGCTGACGGTACACACGCCGAAATGAGCTTGCCAATAATGCCGGACGTGTCTATTGACACGCTCTGCTCAGACTATAGTGTTAGCTGATAGGCCGGTTGGGAATAATCATCAGCGACATATTGAAAGGGGTAAAGTGTGAAAATAGGACAGGTAGAGTAAGAGAACACGAACAGCCGAAGTCCACTCTGCCAGCCCTCTCTCACGCCCAGCCGATGTCTACCGCTATTATATTCCCAGCTTGGACGATTACAGAGCTACGTGCGTCCAGGTATATTAGCCACGCATTTTTCGCAGTAGAATATGCTAACGCGATGCACCTTTTTCGTCTCGTCCGTCCCCATTCGATTGTGACCAGGGGAGGCACTCCACATATTCTATTCAGAAAGGCAAATATAAATATACAGCTGCTAAACAAACTGACAAAGTAATCTCTAAGCATAATGAAACAGTGTGGACGTACACAAATCTAATTAGACTGTTTCAGCTAGAGCTTGCTAAGCGACGTGACAAGTAACCCAGGAAAAGGAGACGCAAACGCGAGAATCGGTTGGATGAGGAAGTTAAAAGAGCCAACGTCAGGAAGTCTCTAGGGAACACTGACATGCTAATCAGTGGAGTGAACAGACAGATGATGTTCAAAGAAAACGGGATATCTATCTGAGTTGTTGAAGGGAAGCATCTTTTCTGATCAATGAAAAGATTAACTGAAAGGGGCTCAGTGATTGGCAGAAGTACATAAAAAAGATAGAAAGGCAGCTGCGAAATTTTGGAACCATCTAAACTCGCTTAAGAAAGTAAGACAAGCCTAGAGCAGATGTTTTGTAACTACAACTGAAAGTGTTAGGCTAAAAGGGGACGAAGCTATTGAATATTTATAAGAACAAGGATGACAGAAAAGTTTCAACAAGTGCCTTATGCATCAAGTGTCGAAGTTGCTCCAATTTCACAACGAAAGTGGCAAAGGGCTGAGAAAAGGATTCCTAGTAGTACTCAACAGGCCTTGACGGCATCCCACTTATGCTGATAAAAGAATTGGGTCCCAAGTCTAAGCAAAGTTTGAGAGAGGCAGCGAGAAAAACAATATCGGTGGTGAAGTCGGCAATGGATGGAAATTTAGCAGGATGAGCATGATCTATAAAGGAAAGGGGGACCAAGCTCACATAAACAACTACCGTCCTATAACAGTGACATCAGTGGTCTAGATGCTGGTGATGCAGATTATAAAAGAAAGACTGCAGGCATGGATAGAGGATGAGGGAGTGCTGGGGTAACTGCAGAATGGGTTTCGGAAACAAAGGAGGTTGGAAGACAATCTGTTCTCACTGACGCAGTGCATCGAAATAGCAGGAGAGAAACTAAGGCCCCCGTGGCTAGCATTTTGGATATCAAGGGAGCATACGATATCGTGGTTCTAGAGGACTCGTGGGTAATACTGGACACACTAGGTGGGGATGATGTAGTCACTAATCTTTTGAAGGATATCCGTAAAAGTAAAAACGTATTTATAAGATGCGGAAAACATCTATCCAAGCCCACAGAGATATATCTATGTGGGCTTAGATAGAGCCTTCGTTGTATACAACGGAGGCTTAGGCAGGGGTGTCCTCTGTAATCATTGTTATTGATGATGTACCTACAAGAATTGGAGGCCGAGTTAGAAAAGGGCAGACTTCGCTTCAACATGTCTTTCGTCAAACTAGGAAAACTCATTGAACAGACACTACCAGCAGTGATGTACGCAGATGATAAAGTGGTAGTGGCCGACAACAAGAAAAATTTGCAGGAATCGATAGACATCTGCGTGAATAAGGGAGATAGGTTATATTTGAGATTAAGTAAGAAAAAAATTAAAAAGATCCCACGTACTGGGGAATCAATGTTATGCGAAGCATGTGGACGCAAGGTGACCGTATCGCATTTTTTTATTGAGCGACACGTCGTGAAAGGACGCTAAATATATGTACCAATGTTGCATGCACAGACATAAATTGAAGAGTTAAAGGTGTTTATATAACCAGTTGTTTGCAATTGCGCAACGATGCCAACTGGAACATGCGTATTAGCAACACCAGAAGCTGATATGAAGCGCTGATGCTCGCGAAGAGGCTGGTCTTGGGCACTGCTACATAAATCAACTTAGAGCATGGCACCTAGCCACAATCGACGTTAACCCAAATTAACGGCTGTGTACATATGTATTGTTTATAAAATTGGGTAGGCAGCCCTACAACCACTATTGACGCTTAACGAAGATTAGCGTCTATTTAAAAGTAGTTCCGAGACCTGGCATCGCTCTCTGGTAGAATGCTTGACAGCCACGCAGAATGCTTGGGTTCGATTCCAGTGGCGATTCTGAAATTTATTCTCTGCATTCGTCGGATCGACGCTACCGATGTCGGGTATTTCTTAACGCTCACGCGTTAAAGTTTCTCGTGTATGTTATTGTCGTCCCTGGGTAGATACTAAGTGTTAATCACCTATGCACATACCCACATACCAGCGGCACATACCCGCCCCTGGGTATGTGCCTCTATCTGGCGGGAAGCGTTTGACGACGTACGCGACGGGATTGTGACATAATTCATGTATTGACCACCGCGTCACATTCGTGAAACCGTCTTACTCTCCCATGCTAATTTTGTATTACGCCTCGTTAAGGGGGCAACCACGAGAGCCCCCAAACGTATGCGGCTAGATAGATAGATAGATAGATAGATATATATATAGATAGATAGATAGATAGATAGATAGATAGATAGATAGATAGATAGATAGATAGATAGATAGATAGATAGATAGATAGATAGATAGATAGATAGATAGATAGATAGATAGATAGATAGATGGCAACAATATAAGATAGATAGATAGATAGATAGATAGATAGATAGATAGATAGATAGATAGATAGATAGATAGATAGATAGATAGATAGATAGATAGATAGATAGATAGATAGATAGATAGATAGATAGATAGATAGATAGATAGATAGATAGATAGATAGATAGATAGATAGATAGATAGATAGAGAACAAGGATGGCAGAAAATTTTCAACAAGGAAGTGCCCTGTGCACCGTAATAGACAAAGATGGCTCAAGTGGCGATGTTGCGCTAATTTCACAACGAGAGTGCCAAAGGGCCGAGAAGAGGGTTCCTAGTAGTACATCAACAGGCCTTGAGAGCATCATAATTAGGCTGATAAAAGTGTTGGGTCCCAAGTCTAAGCAAACTTTGAGAGAGGCAGCGAGCAAAACAGTACTATGGCAAAGTCCCCGATGGGTAGAAACTTAGCAGGTAGACATGATCTACAACGGAAAGAAAGACAAAGCTGACATAATCAACTAGCGTCCCTTAACAGTGACGTCAATGCTTTACAGGCTGGTGATGGAGATTATAAAGGAAAGACTGCAGGCATGGATGGAGGATGAGGGGGTGCTGGTGGAACTGCAGAATAGCTTTCGGAAACAAAGGAGGTTGGAAGACAATCTGCTCTCACTGACACAGTACATTGAAATAGCAGAAAAGGAACACAGATCCTTGTGGATAGCATTTTTGGATATCAAGTCAGCACACGATGACATGGTTCAAGAGGACTTTTGGGAAATACTGGACACACTAGGTGTGGAAGGTAAAGTGACTAATTTTTTAAAGGATATCTATAAAAGGTACAAGGTAGTTATACCTTGAAAACAGCTATCCAAGCCCAGACAGATAGAACAGGGGCTTAGGCAGGGGTGTCCTCTGTCATTCTTGTTATTGATAATGTACTTACAATGATTAGAGGCCAAATTAGAGGGGAGTGGACTTGGGTTCAGTCTCTCGTTCGTCAAACAAGGAAAATTCATTGAACAGGCACTACCAGCATTGATGTATACGCAGATGATATAGTGCTTATGACCGACAACAAGGAATACTTGCAGGGATTAAGAGACATCTGCGGGAATGAGGGCGATAGGTTCGATTTGAGATTCAGTAAGGAAAAATCAGCACTCATGATTTTTTTCATGATACGAAGGTAATAAGCTTAGGGTACAGGAAGTCGCGCTAGAGATAACGAATAAATACCAATATCTGGGCGTATAAGCGCTGGGACCGAGTACCTAAGAGAACACGAAATTTACTTAATGCTTAAAGGTAACTGGAATGCAGCGGTGATGAAAAATAGGGCACTGTGGTATTACAACAGGAATGATGTGAGAGGAATTTGGAAAGGGGTCATGGTTCCTGGTCTGACGTTCGGCAATGCGGTCTTATGCATGAGATCAGAGTTTCAAGCAAGATTAGAAATTAAGCAACGTGAAATAGGTAGGCTTGCTTTAGGAGCTCACCAAATCAGGGAGCACAAGGTCATATAAGATAGGCGTCTTTGGAGGGCAGGGAAGCTAGCAGCAAGATCAAATTTGAGGAGCGAATGAAAAAAAGGGGGAGGAGCGTTAGGCTAAGATGATTTTCAGCTATTTGTACACGAGGAATGTCTATACAAAATGGAGGAAGCGAACCAGAGAACTGACGGGTAAAATCTTAGAAAAAAGCAGGCGGCCAAACCAAGAAAAAAAAAACTGTCGGTTAAGAAGAAGGTGAAGGAACCGGAGACCTACATGTGGAGAATAGGCATGAATAAATCGGCACTAGAGATCTTCGAACGTTTTTTTTTTTTAAACTTAAGTATCAGCAGGAAATTGCCAAGAAAATAATTTATGATAATTCTCGGGGTAGTGGTCTATTGTTTGAGGCCAGGGCAGGAGTATTGGGAACCAAGACCTATCGGGCCAAATACGAAGGGGTAGACACGATATACAGTGCGTGTGGGGAGGAGAAGGCCGAAAACTTGATAATGTCCCGTAAAAGGCTTCACCTTATAGTTCAATGGGAAAAATCTAGGAACCTCGTGTGAACACTCTAAGCACCTCGGCGAATGTTAGGTAATGACGTGCAGTCGACGCGTGCTGACTTTCCAATAATAGTGACAATTATAGTAAATTGTGACGACCACGTTTCGAGAAAAATTTCCACGTTGTCGGCAGTTTCTTTGTTTTTGCAATTTTTGTTCGGTATCCTCTTAACGTGACCCGACATCGCGCACACTACGAGCCGCTAGCATTTCACCTCCATTGAAAATTTGACCAACCCGCCAAGGTTGTCGTGCTTGTCCACCCCTGCGGAGGCTAGGTACTCAGCTGCTGGCCTGCAAGGTCACGGGATCGAATCCCGTTTGCGGCGGCCGCATTCTCGATGGAGTCGAAAATGCTTGAAGCCCGTGTGCTTATGTTTAAATCCACGTTGAAGGACACTATAGAAAATCAAAATATCTGGAGTCCACTACGGCTTTCTCAATATCATATTGCGGTTTTGCAACGTTCAATCCCAACAATTATTATTTTTACAGGTGCAATCCCCGGGACCGGAAACAAACCAGGGAACTTCGGGTTGGTCAAAATCGCCACACCATCGTAACGAACGCCAGCAAGAATTTCAGAGCAGCTACGGTGAACACGACATCTTTGCTATGGTGATCATTGTATAGTCTTCAGACACGGAATCACTGCTGTCTTCGTCTGGGCTAGACAGTGCGCGATACTCGAGGCTGAGAAGCGAGGCAAAGTCTCATGAATGTCCAACATTGGGCTACATTTCCTTCATTTCTGGTAAGGTCTCGGCGCTTTTCTACAACCACTGCTTTCCTGAAACCCACAGGCGTTTCGCCTGCTTGCGCTAGCACCTCTCCTGGCTGGTCTATCAGAGGCCGCAAGCTGCAGTGCCGTGAGAGATCGCCTATTGCGTTCCATTTCTTACAGGAATAAAGTTACACTTTGGAAGTGGAGAAACATGAAATACCCAGACGCCGACCCCGGAACTCCTAGAAAGAAAAAAATCAAGGACAAAAATACCTGAGACGACCTCTGCCACGACCTCTGCCATGACCAGGTCCTCCGGGGGCGACGTTGCCGGCAGTCGACATCCTCGGGGACGAGATGGTTGATAGTCCAGAGAGCAGCAGCAGTCAGTTCAGCATCGTCGGAAGTCAGGTCAGAGAGTGCAAGCAGCAACTGAGAGCCCTCTGAAGAAGCCCAGTAGGCCCCGCCCAGGCGATGGAAGCGCGACCAATGAAGTAGTCTGTCACCAGCCGTCCAGCTCATGACGTCGTGCCAGAATGTTCGGCCATCGCGAAAGCTTTGGCTCCTTCCAACCTTGAGGAGGATATGCCTTTTCTTCCCTCACACAACACCTGCCATTAGAGCCTTTCAGCAAGTCGTGGAGATACAATGCCCTCCTCCTTTCTCGCTCGTTCTCGTTTTCGCTCTCCTACTTCCAGTTATGGCATCTCAACACACTGTGTGCAGCAAAATATGCTGCGAAGTTTGCACGCTTAATTGTTGCCTGTCAGCGCACGCATTGTTGACGAAGAACCTGTTTTTCCTAGGTGCTCGCGGTCACTCAAACAAGCAACGGCTTAAACATAGTGGCCGAGAAAGGAAGTTCACCGAACTTCCAAGCAGACCATATTCGTGTGAGGGGAATGCTGTTTCGTGAGGCGCTGGAAAACGTTGCGAACAATATTGCGTCTGAGTGAGAGTCGTCGTTTGCGCTTTAATGCTTGGTGCTACTAGGCAGCCTAGTTCTATATTGAACTTTATCACTAATAAACAAAATACACCAAAGAAATCATGTTAGCAACATCATGACCCTTAGCGCAATGCTAGTATGGATTCATGCAATTATAAAGTAGATATATTACAGGCAGGAGATAGAGTCATACAATTCAAGACATGTTAGCTTAAGCTGCAGATTAGATAAAAGGGGAAATGCGTACATCCGGTGTGCACAATCCAGGTGGACTCATGACCGCACTATTTCACCGGCTTCCGAAGGATGGATGTTTCTATCGATACCAATTCAATTAACTGTATTTATTTCATATTATACCTTACCCCTGTTTGTACGGACTGCATCCACAATCTGATCGCGATACATGAACTGGACTATGCCCATATACGTATACTGTGCTCATTCATGCGTTATAAACCCTATATGTATATGTCTCTATAGTGCCTTTGAGTACTTTTTGTTCTTTTATTCTGAATGTTTCGTATTTTGTGTCTATATTGAACATTATTGTCAAGATGTTTGGATAGCCGGCGCTAACGTAGCCTGCCTTCCCATATTTTGTCAATTATAAATAAACAAAACGAAGATGCGTGGATCTGTGTTAGAACACCCCCTTGGCACGCAAACGACCCGAATTCCATTCCCACTGGGACGCAGTTTTTTTTCCTCGTTTATTTCATTTACATCTATCTCGACATTTCCACCACGCTCAAGATGACGATTTTTTGTTGACAACCATCGGCGTGTACATTAACGCCGCAATTTCTGCGAAACGAGATCTTTAACGCTATTTTGTTAAAACACCGTTGAACGTCCCGTACAATGTGGCTGGATAGCAAATGTGAAGTCACAAACAGGCTCTCTGGTCTCGGTACGCTACGACGTCGGCCACCTGGACTTTATATCCGTGTCTGTGCATTGGAAGGACACCATTGTAGTTCACTTTTCGCGTTCTTTCGTGCTATCCGAGCTTTCTTCAGTTCGCCAGTCCCGCCAAGGGAAATTCCGAAGAACCATGACGGTGCACCGAGGCTAATCAATTGACACTCGAATGACCGCGAGATGCGGGAAGAAACACGTTTTGCTTGCCGAACGAATTTCATAGGGTTCACAGCGTTGCACCTGGCGCGAGGAACCGTGTGTGAGGCCGTTAGATCGCACACCAGTTTGTTTACTTGGCCCTCCCTCTTTTTCTTGTTAAAGGGTACGCAGGAAGAAGGGGGCGCCCAAAGTATGTGCTTGAAAGAACGAGTTTACAGCTTTCCGTGCGATAGTAGCCAGAAATAGTTAGGGGACCTGCAAGTACACAGAAAATACAATCCGCCTTCTCGAAAAAGCGAGGCCATGGAGGATCAGACATCGCGTTCTTTCTTTCTTTCCTGCGTTTCGTCAAACAAAAGTCATGATGGTGCGGTTGGATGGGGGCGTGCAAAAAGAAGACAACTTCCGCACGGAACAACCAGCTCCCTGCCATCAAACGCGCTATTGAGGTAGCTACCAGGCATAACCTGTCAGCCCTTGCCACTTAAGAAACTGTCAGCTGCCTTAATTAAGTTGTTTACAACTACTACAACCATGGTTAGTAGTGACACCACGCGGAAATTCTTCCCAGTGGCAGAAAAAAAAAAGACGACACCCTTCCTCCTTCCAGAGATTATCATCTAGGTGTGAAACGTGCTGGTAGAGCCACTCCATGTAAGTGGGCAGAGACCACATGCTCGAACACATCGTAAGATGTTCCGCAGTTGCCTGCCAATACACAAGAACACAGTTAGTAAATAAATCAATCAGATGGAAAAAAAAAGTTGGAAACGAGGCAACGTACGTTTGCTCAAAAAGAAAAGACATAAAGAACGCGTCACGAGGGATCGTTATTTAAGCGGGACTACTCACACAAAGATGTTACTTTAAGAGCTACAAGATGGCGTAAGCTTGCACATGCTTTCATTGATTACCAACGTGGTGCTATTGAACTTATTTATGATACAGGACTCAAATTTTGGGCTCGTGCTGTGTTCTACTACTCGATTATGATTAGTTGATTCAAAATAATTGAAGGAGGGACAAGGTATAGGTGCACAGGTTTCGTTAGAGGGAGGGTAGGAGAATTTATCGTGCGTGCTCGGTCGTTATTTCAATGTATCTGGAATAATGTTTTTTTCCTGACCGAAACGCTGTCGACCAAATTAAGTAACTTAGAGTGCTCACTCTGGCGGTTTCACGAAAACTTTCTGATAATATTTGGGTCTAACGTCCCCAAACCACGCTATGATTACGAGGGACGCTGCATTTCACCACAAAAATGTCGACCATCTGCACTTCTTTACCTTTACATCTGTACTTCTTTACATCGCAGAGTACATGGACTTCTATTAGTGGCGTAGCCAGTGAGTTACACACCAGCACCCTCTCACCCCCCCTGCCCCCTTAACTTGCCCACTGTTTTTTTTTTGTCACTATGACTTTACGAGTGCGAAAAAGGACCATGTCAAGAATGTTTCGCTCCTCTAAAAAATAGATGACCCCCCCCGCCCCTTCCGGTTGGATGGATGGATGTATCCGGCTGTGCCCCTTGAATCGGGCGGGGGCTCACGCCACCTAGCCATAAAGTCAAGTACTATCACTGCGTATTAAGGATTTAATTTCACTCGCGCCTCGATTGTAGCCACGGATCAGTTAGTCTCCGCCTAGTCATTTCTGCCCGTTTAAAGTCTATTTTGTCTTCAATGTCTCTAAACCCGAATGCTTTGAAAAATTCGGCGCCATTATCTTCGACTATAGGGTGGAGCCTTTAAAGAACATTATCAAATGTTCAGCCGTTTCTTCCTCCTCTCCATACGCACTGCATACCGTGTCTGTGCCTTCATGTTTTGCTCGGTACGTCTTGGTCCGCAATCCTCCCGTTCTAGCCTCGAAGAGCAGAAAACTAGCCCGAGAATTATCGTTGATTTTTTTCCCTTGCAATTTCCTGCTTAAAAGTTTGGTAGGTCTCCAGTGATGATTTCGTAAGCATTCCCATCTTCCACATGTCCCTCTCTGTTTCCTTCACCTTCTTTTTAACCGATGTTTCCTTTTCGCTTGGTATTCTGCTGTTGTCTAAATACTTTCTCGACAATATTCGAGTTCGCTTCCTCCATTTAGTATCCACATTCTTCACGTACAAGTAGCTGAAAACTTTCCTAGCCTAAGGCTCATGTTCCCTTTTTCTCAATCACTCCTCAAATTTTATCTTGCTGCTAGCTTCGCTGCACTCGAACATGTCCATCTCATGTCACCCTGTATCTACTGATTTGGGTTATTCCCGTGTGCTCCCTAAGCAACTCTACCTATGCCATGTTTTTTTCATTTCCAACCTTGCTTGAAACTATGATTTCATGCACAAGACCTAATTGCCGAATGTCAAACCCGGTACCATGGCACCTTTTCAAATCCCTCTCACAACGTCATGCCTATCGCAGTTCCATAGTGCCCTATATTTCATTACTGCTGCATTTCTGTTACCCTAAGTCATCACGTATCTTTTATGCTTCTTTAAGTACTGAGCCCTGTTGTTTATGAATACGCCCAAATATTTGTATTTATCGAGTATATCTAGCGTGACTTCCCGCATCTTATGCTCGCTGCATTGTTTTCATTGAAAATCATGATTGCCAATTTTTTCGTACTGAACTTCAAATTTAACCTATCTTCCTTATTACCGCAGATGTCTATCAATTCCTGCAGATCTTCCTTGTTGTCGGCTATAAATACAATATCGTCGGCATACATCAATGCTGGTAATGACTGTTCAACATGTTTTCCTTTTTTGGCAAAAGAGAAGCAGAAGCCGAGTGAACTCCCTTCTAATTTAGCTTCTCGTTTCTATAGATACAGCACAAATAACAAAGATGACAGGGGACATTCTTGTCGAAGCCCGTGTTGTATCTCTATAGGTTCTGATACCTGTTCTTCGCTTTTAAAACCAGAGCAGCTGGTGGCTATACCGCCACCTAGCCTTAGTACTGAGTGAACAAAAACTAGATTTTTTTTTCTCTTGAAATAGCGAAGTTAAGGACTGGCACTTTGCAAGTGTAGGATTTAATTTTCACTCGTGCCTTGATTGTAGTTACTAATCAGATAACCTCCATCTAGTTATTTTTACCCGCTTAAAGTCTATTTTGCCCTCGCTGTCCCTAAACCCCAGTGCTTTGAAAAACTCTGCGCTATGATCCTGAACTATGTATAGGGTGAAGCCCTTTACAGAACATTATCAAGTGTTAGGCAGTTTACTCCTTTTCTGCGCTTAAATAACGCTGAGCTTCATCGTGCCACGTCCTTTATTGTTTTTTGATAAAACGGGCCTTGCCTCGTTTGCAACCTTCTTTTATTTCTTTTATTAATTAATTTACGGACTGTGTTCTTGTGTATTGGCAGGCAACTGCGGAACATCTTAGGATGTGTTTAAGCATGTGGTCTCTGCCCACTTACATGGAGCGGCTCTCCCAGTATGTTTCACACCGAGACGATAATCTCTCGAAGGAGGAAGGGGCCGTCTTTTTTCTGCCACTGTGAAGGTTTGTTGCGTGGTGTCATGAGTAACCGTTGCGGATCGTGTCTTTGGGCAGGCCCGCGTACAACCTGCAGCCACATAACTTTTCTTTGCCGAAACGCAGGAACGCGATGTCTGGTCCTCCATGGCCTCGCTTATAGGATAAGGCGATTGCATTTTCTGTGTACTCCAGAGTGGCGGCCGCGACGGTATCAATCATAACGCACTTATCTGGTTTTCCGCGCATGTTGCACTTATCTGGTTTCCGCACATTTTTACCTCGCGCGAAGAATATATCCACTGCCTCATTCGAAACTTTATAGGCCCTTACGTTCAGACTTCTGCAGATGGACACGTACCCTAACCTGAGCTCCCTTTTCGCTTTCTATCCTGCCGTGTTCCCCAATGACGCTTCACCCGCAAGTGGGTACGTAGCCACACCGGCTCCCGTGCTCTGAGAGTGCAAGGCAGTGTACACTAACCCCGACACAACTTCGGTCAGGTTGGAGACAGCCTTACACAGCTCCCTCCTGGCCGACCAACTTTGGGCTGTCCAGAAGGCCCGCAAAGCGGCCGAAAGGCTTGGCCTAACGGTCCCGACGTGGGAGTCACCTGCTGCGCGCAAACGCGGGCCTTGCAGGGCCCCAATAAAGTATCGCAACCAACCGACCTGCAGGTCCCTAACCATTTCTGGCTTATATCACATGGAAAGTTGAAAACTCGTCTTTTCATGGACAGATAAATGTGTCCGGCTGTGCCCTTCAGATTGGTCGGCGACATCCGCCACCTAGCCATAAAATTAAATATATTATATCACTATCTGTTGATTGACTGAATTTCTCTCGCGCCTTGCTAGTTACCATTAATCAGCTGCCTCACGGTTGTTTCTACGCGTTTAAAGTATATTTTGCCTTCACTGTCCCTAGACCCCAATACTTTGAAAAACGCCGTGCCATTATCTTGGAATATCTATAGAATGGAGCAATTTACAGAACCTTATCTAATGTTCAGCTGTTTCTTCCTCCTCTCCACACGCACTACATAACGTGTATTTCGTATTTGGCTCGGTACGTCTTGGTCCGCAATACTCCCGTTCTGACCTCGAACAGCAGAGAACTACCACGATATTTAAATTCTATCTTTTCGTTTGCAATTTCGCGCTTGAAAGTTCGGTAGGACTCCAGCGATCGTAAGCATTCCAATTTTCCACATGTCCCTCTCTGTTTCCTTCACTTTCTTCCTAACCGATGTTCCCTTTTGGCTTGCTATTCAGCTGCTCTCTAAATACTTGCTTGACAATTTTCCAGTTCCCTTTCTCCACTTAGTATCAACATTCTTCACGTACCAGTAGCTTGGAAAGCATTTCTGGCCCAAGGCCCCTCGCACATACTTTGGGTGCTCCCCACGTGCATTCATCTTCCTGGGTACCCCTCAACAAGTATGAGACCCCGAAGTAAACAAAGAAGGGGTGCCGGTGCTAGTGGGCTCTAGCGGCCTCATATTCTGTTTCGCACGTCAGGTGCGAAGCTGTGGAAACTGTGAAAGTTGTTGGACAAGCAAAACATATTTTTTTCTGGCGTATCACGGTCGTTCGCGAGTCTACTGATTAGCGTCGGTGCACCGTCACGGTTCTTTGTGCTTCTTCTTGGAGCGACTAGCGAATGGAAGAAAGCTTGGAGAGCACGAAAGCAAGCGAGAACTGAACTATACTCCGGCGTCTTTCCATGCGCTGACTGATAAAAAGTCCAGGTGGCCGACATCGTAACGTATCGAGACCATAGAATCAGTTTGCGAAGTCAGGTTTGCTACCCAGTCACATTGTAAGGGACGTTTAACGGCGTTTTAACAGGATAGCGTTAAAGATCGCGTTTCGCAGGAATTGCGGCGTCGGTGTTCACGCCGAGGGTTGTGAGCGAAAAATTGTCATCTTCAGCATGGTGGAAAAGGAGACAGATGTAAATAAATTAAACGATGAAAAAAAAAACTGGGTCCGAGAGGGAATGGAATCCGGGGCGTTTGCGTGGCTATATAAGTTGTTCTACCACGGAGCCAGAGTCTTCTTACAACTCGTTTATTTATATTTGGTAAAATACTGGAATGTAGGCTATGTTAGAGCCAGTTATCCCAACACCATGACAGTAACGTATACAAAATACAAAAAGTTGAGGCAAAAAAAGAAAAAAATAATCATAGGCACTGTGTGGATATATACACTATAGGGCTATTAACGCATGAACGAGCACAGTATGTATGGTCAGACCAGTGCATATGCCGCGATAAGATTGCGGATAGTGTTCTTACAAACAATGACAAGCTACAGTATGAAGTAAAGACAGATAATTAAATTTGTTTTGATGAAAAAATCGCGGAGGGCGCTCACTGCGCGCCTTTGATTACTGGAATGTGGCCACGGTCCAAGTATTTTTCCAATTGTAAATGCTCATCTGTCAACACATAATGGTAGAAGGTGGAGTAATGTGTCAAATGGTCTATCAATCTGGCGACTAGGTGGAAATCGAAGAGACGGGTATATTTGGTATAAAATAGAGCAAAGACTTTGTATTTTTAACAAACCAAGCGTCCTTGCACAATTTGTGGCGCGCTTCGAAAAAAACTTTCTTACTTCTCAGGAAATTAGCGGCACTGGGGCCAAATGAACTTTTTTTATGTGCTGCTTGTGGCTAATTTTATATAGCAAACGTGTCGTCTTGTGAATACAGTGAAACTAACTTCTTGTTCTCGGAAATGCAAAGAAAGTAACTTTCATGCTTAAGAAACACAGGCCTCCCGAATACCTTCACAATAAACATGGGCTATTGCAGTAATAGTGCGTGGTATACAAGCATACATTGGCACAGGGCATCAGCCCATGTGATTATCATAATGAGCTTATGGTTTAAAGGTGGTTACCTGCTTGGTGCATAGCATTGATTGATTGATATGTGGGGTTGAACGTCCCAAAACCACTATATGATTATGAGAGACGCCGTAGTGGAGGGCTCCGGAAATTTAGACCACCTGGGGTTCTTTAACGTGCACCCAAATCTGAGCACACGGGCCTACAACATCTCCGCCTCCATCGGAAATGCAGCCGCCGCAGCCGGGATTCGAACCCGCGCCCTGCGGGTCAGCAGCCGAGTACCTTAGCCACTAGACCACCGCGGCGGGGTTTGATGCATAGCAATATCGAAAAGATGTTATGCACTTGGTGGTTAAAGTATACGCCTAGGATCTCCTATCGCGTTCGACTCTGAAAGCGAAGCTCATTGCTTTTACAAAATATCTTAAATGACTTTTGGGCTTGGGGCCATGTATGAACTGATACATAAATGGGAAAGCATTTATACGCGACCAACTTGACATATCATTTTTATGGCCGCCATAAGAGAAAAAGAAGAATTTTCCCCATCATGAGAACTGCCAAGTTTTGGCGAGCCATAGCAGTGATCCTCAGTGCCTAAAGTCCGCCTTTGAGACTGTAGAAAGAGGCAACAACGCTAAGTGAGAAAGAAAATCCGCCATCCTAGAAGATGTATGTGGCTTGTATAATCAGCTCCTCGAACTCAGTCATGAAATCAGCTTTTAGTTATGTAGTGTGTGTACAAAAACGTGCTAAGAGAAAAAAAAAGCTATGATAAAGGAGCGGCGTGACAACTGCCACATACGATAGAACCACGAACGATTTCGTCACGCCAGCCCAAAGAACGATATCGTACGATTAGAGTGCTAAACTTCCTACTTTTTTTTATTGCACGGCCCTATTATATAACTCACGTACCACGCACATAAAAAAAAAAAGAAAGCTTTAAGCGGGGAACACAGCACACGTCGCGGGAAATGTAGCTTTAAGAACAGATCGTAAGAAATAACAATTTTATATCAGTATATACGTCACTGCTCGCGCCGAAAAAAATTGAGCTCTTTTTCAGGTAAGGCTACAGATGCGCTACTCACACACAGCTTCGCACGTTGCCTTATCTGAAAGAAGACTCAATTTTCTTGGACGCGGGCAGTGACGTACTAATATATAATTGTTATTTGGGCAATTGGCTTAAATTAAGCTACATATTCTTTCACGTATGCTGCCACGCCCTCAATGTTTTTCTTTCATTGCGTGCGGTACACGTGCTCAACTTGGTGGGCTATATAATGTGCCAAGCGCCGAGTGTAGGCGGCACCTTAGGTCCACGCATGCAATAAACGAAAATTGGAAGTCTAGCGTTCATATTGTCATCTGTAGTTTTCTTCTTTAATGGTTTCTTTTTCTTCAAGCTCAAATTGATCTGCGCTATAACCTTACGATTTCGAGCTTTGGCATCCCGTGCGTAATAACACGCGCATTCATAAACTCCATTTGACTGGAAACAAAGGCAGTTCTACTTTTCTCAGAAGCTACAGAGGGCAACAAAAACATGAAGTCCCCCCCCCCCCCCTTCGTTTAAAGTGACTCATCTAAAAGGGGGGTAGGAAAAGGACGATCGTGTGACTGCACTAGCCGTGGCTGTGTGTCAGTCAACTTCCCTCTCCACACATGTTCATTGGTTCGGGAGAAGAATGACCAATCCTCACCTGAGCCGCATATGCCGTGCGGACAGGTGGTGCGCTGTGCTTCCTACCGGGCTGCAAAAATTAGGCTCCGTATTCTTCTTGAAACCGCTACCACCACCACCTATTGGGCTGCAGGAATTGGGCTCTTTCCTTCTTCAACCCATACCATTGCCCGTCACCACCACCAGTGAATGTTCCAGCGGCCTTGGTCTGACAGACACCTGACAACTGTGCTGAGGTGTGGAGGCGCTCGATCAACAGCCGAAAGTCGGAACTGCAGCGGCGGCTGCGGGGAGCATCTGACAAGATGGCCGCTCACTACATCGACGATCGAAGCGAATTCATTCGTGAATTTCTTGCCTCCGAAGGCGTCGACTTCGACCGAGCCTGTACCTTCGCCACCGATAGTGACTGTTGGCTGGCGAGAACACTGTCTCCGTGGAACAATATCTTCTCGGTGGTGGACCTCGAGCTGACCCAGCCTCGACCGAGGGCCCTTTGTCTTGGTTCCAGGGACACTGCCGGCAACACCGGTGCGGATGTGTCTCGAATCGCTGCGTACCTCTTCAAGTGGCTGCCGGAACAGCACGTATGCGTGCAGTCGAGATGTCTGCATTACAGCCTGAGCTTCAAAAAGCCACTGAGGGCTCTCAACATGCTGTTTCCATCAAGCGCCCACTTGCGCCATCTCACTGTCAAGGGTCACATCTACACGGCGTTCAGCGAGCGCGACCTGCGCGGCGGCATGGCGGCGCTGAAGACGCTCGAGAACTTCGAGTTCGTCGATGTGGGCGTCACTTCTCGCGACCTAGCACGCGCCATCACCGCCCTCTTGCGGGAAAACGGGAGGCACCTCATCAAAGTGCGGTTCGAGCGCAACGGCTTCTCGCGTCGAAGCACAGCGTCCATTCTGTGCGCACTTCTCAAATACCAGGTTCTCTCTGAACTCTCGTTCGCACACAATCACCTCAAGAAGAGCAATATCAAGACCGTGGCCGTGATCTTACGCTCCCTGCGGAACCTGAAGAAACTAAGCCTCGACTTGAGCATTCGCGGAGATGAACCTGTCGGCCCCGTCGCAAAGGCCCTAGAGAGCAACGTGTCACTGCAGGAGCTGAGCTTGAAAGACTGCAATTTGCAGGTGGTGCCGCTCTTCGAGGCCCTGCATACCAACACGAATTTGAAGCTGCTGGATCTGGAGCGCAGCACCATGACCTTCAGCAAAGTAAAGTACCTTGCGACAGCCCTGTCACTCAACAAGGGCCTGAAGACGGTACTGCTGCAGCAATGCCAGCTTAATGAGGAAAGCATTGCTGCACTTGCCAATGTGATGACTATAAACGAGACACTAGAGCAATTGGAACTTAGTGACAACCCGGGGTGTCCCTGCATCTGTGATCTCTCTTACCGCCACTCCCCGATGATGGTTCACACACCGAGAAGTCGTGGTATCACGTGACCAGATGTGCATACGACGATGTGCATGAGCTGTAGGGTGGCATAGGCTGATTGGCATGTTCTTTCTCTGCACATTACCGTATGTCACCCGTGTACTTTGAACAATGCAAAGTGAAATGACAGAAGAGAAAGCATTGGCAGAAAGGTCAGCAGAAGTGGGCATCGTCGTGTTGATCACTATTGAAAATTTGTTAACGCGAATGTGGATTAATTATGCTCCAAATTTTGCGAGGATTATTAATGAGCGTTGCGGGTAAGATGTGGCTGTAGACCTGCCACTGTGAAATCTCCATCGTTCTTTCATAATTTCTTCAGCTCACATCATTTTCTTTTCACTTGTATTTCATGTGTTTTTATAGCGACTGTCAGTCTGTACGAGTACTTTTTCGTGTTATAGTGGTCTCCCGTCAGAGCTGATTATTCGAAAGGTATTCAGCGTTTCGAGCATTTTCGAATGTGCGCTAATCAATTCGAGTACCTAAACGAACACAGGTCTATTCCATTTGTTCGATTTCGGAGTTTTCGCGCACCCCTATTAGTTACTATGCGTAACAGCAAATAGCGACCCCACGCTACGTCCCGTGTGTTAATTACGATATTCCTACTGAAAGGCACTGAGGAATGCTGTATATGCAAGACAGATAGGGTGTGTTTATACTGAAACGGTCAGGAGATAACATTTAACTAACGTACGAGGCTATACAAAATACCTCGCGAAACTCCTTTGTGTGGGCTGTCGTTTAAAGCGCGATATGATTATCGTAATGACTTCGTGGCCATTAGACACATTACTGCGAGTATTTCCAAGTATTGTGGCTGCTCAGCTCTAACTCAACTGATTTCACGTGCACTATTGACAGTGGTTTAAATCACAACACATTACATGGCGTCTGTATAACTTGACCGAGACAAGTTACTTTCAACTTCATCGATTACATTGTATCAATAAACTTGTCGAGTTATATCATACAATAAATACTGTACATGCACTAAGTGGTTGATGTACGAGGACCAAATATCGCTAATGTGATAAACTCTAAGTTTAAGGGTCCCCCAAGGTTTCCCTGAACCGGAGAGAATCATCTTGTAAATTTTTATGTGTTGCGACAAGTGAGGCAAGACATCCTTCAAGTGTTCCATTGCAAATCCTGACTACCGATAATGCAACCTCGAATCGGTACAAGTCAACATTTTTAAAGAGTCTCAGAACTTGGTTTCCTGGGAGCCACTGGTGCACGATTCTGAAGCGGAGAAGAAAATTGCAAGAGTTGACAGGAGAGAGGGCGCTCGCTCAGTTTTTGACGCATATTTGAAATATACCGGAATGGGTATGTGGGTGTGCTTACAGAAACTTTCTTTATTTGAACATACTGCAGGCTCAATTGGTCCTTGCTGGAGTGGTTACAAAGAAAAAAAAACATTTCAAAGAGAAAAAAAAGAGAGTCACAATCATGAACATAAATGAATGGCCCGCTCCTCCGCAACAAATGATTCCACAGTAGTGCAATTGACAACACGATCCGTTAACATGTTCCATTGACCAATTTCCGAGGAGTAAAGTGAATATTTATGAGCGTTAATGCGGCTTGAAGGTTGTCTGATTGTTTTTCTGTGGTTCTCGATCAGTGCTGGAAAGGATGACGTAATAACGTGCTTTCGGAATTTCGAAATGGTCTTGGCGCCAAAGATAAATAAATTTGAGTTTGGAAAATTTTGTTGGGAAAGTTCTTCAAGGTTTGCTTTCGCTAACAGTTCAGGGACGCTGCATTGTCTATAGTACTCAGAGCATTTGAGTCTGGCGGCTATTTTTTGTCTACGTGGAACTTTACTCATTATGTGTTTTTTGTAAGGGCTCCAGATCAAATCAGCATACTCAATGAGGGTCTAACAAGTCTTGTAAGCATTTATTTTTACATGCAGTGTGGTGTGTATCTATCTTCGTTGGTAAAAAAAAATATGGTTGTGCGTTCGCCGGTCTGACGGATAGAGGAGATGTGAGGTTTCTAGATGAAGTATAATGACTCACCTTGACAATGATACTAAAATTATTGCTTTAAGTTTTATGGTCGTGGAGGAAAAAGAACATAAACGTATAGTTGGAGAAGAAAGATTGAGACAATTCTTACGAATAGACGACGCATTTTGTATATATATATATATATATATATATATATATATATATATATATATATATATATATATATATATATATATATATATATATATATATATATATATATATATATAACTCGTTTTTTTCCTTCTTTTTAGATACAATAATAATGAGATCTATCAGACAAATATGCAAAGAATTTATAGGGCAAGTTATTAGACCTAATTGTAATGTAAATGTGCAAAAACGTTAGATGGAAAGACGACTTGCCGTGGGCAGGAACCGAACCTGCGACCTTCGAATAACGCGTTCGACGCTCTACACGACTCAGTCGGGACTTTGGTTGCCGCATGGTTAGAAGTATAAAAATAGATGCACCTTCACAAAACAACTGTCTCTTAATTGCCGACGTCTCGCGATGGAAACCCCGTCTTTTTTAAGGCATAACAATATTCACAGGGTTGTTTCCCTGTCTTCTTAAATTACGTTAAGTCAGGACAGAAGATGTCAAAGAGGGGAAAAATAACGAAAAAAGAAGAATAAAATGAGAATACGATGGGGTAGGTGTGAACGGTGGATTTAAGTTAATTCGGAGATTGTGGAAATTTAGGGAACCATGCTAATATTTACAGCAATACACCCTACCTGCCCACATTTCCCCCTAATAAGTGGAATGTGTGAGGAACCCGTGCGTTTAGTATTCGGTTCAATCTGCGGTTGGCTTGTTCATCCCTCCGTTGGTCTATGTATATTGTCAATTATACCTTCATGGCGTGAAATTTTGTGTTTATACGGGCATTCGATGTGCGCCGTTAGATTGGAGCTCTGTATGAAGCGAGACAGTGCCTAATATGGCGGTATTATGTGTAAGCCAGTTGCGCATGATCAACTAGCCATCTGTCCGTAACCTTCTCTCTATAGTCGCCGCTGGAGAAAGAGTGGGGAGTTTCGGTCGTAATTTCTTGACCGAAGATAAACGTTGCAGCCCTGCATTGTGTAAGTAACACTAGAGATACGCCTACGCCCGCCCTGATGAGATTTGCTGTAAAAGGGGGTTCGTCTGCAGTGCGCTGGTATATGCGGTTACCTCCTCAAGGAGGGAAGGCCTAGCAGACGACGCACCCAGCTGAGCGCGCTTTGTGGATCCTCGCCCCGTTTGCAACTCGGCTCCGTCGTACGGCGGTGACGCAAAAATCGCCGCTTGTGCACAATATAGCTTAAGGTTTGGGTGGCTGTTGATGACAGGCAATATTTAAAAGTGAACTGCAGCGTGATACTTTCTCGAAACTTTTTTATATTACGTGTATAATACATCCAATAATCTCGTATGGTCATACGAGAACGCATGCGATCCATATAAAGTCATACGAGAATGGTGGATACGAGCCATATGTGTCATATGAGAATTTCAGATAGGGAAACAAAGGATGCAGACAAGAACTCGGAGAGAACGATTTCTGTTGCAATTTTGTGCGTCCTCACATTTTTTTGCTGTCGTTTCAACACCTGCATGTTGCCCAAGGATGAATCTCCTGCGTTCATCACTGCGTCACTGCCGCACCTCCAGGAAAAGCGTGCGGTTCACAGGAGGACGGCAGGTGTTGCTTCTTGAAAGAAAGAAGAGCGCCTAATTTAGTGCCTTGTAGGGGGGGGGGGGGTGAAGGAAGGGGATGAACAGGATAGACGAGGAAACAGGTGTGAGGAAGGGAAAGTGTGGTTGACAAACACGTTCTCCTCAGTGAGGGGACAAGCGTGGAGGGTGGTGGGGGAGCGAGCTCCACAGTGTTGAAGAAACCCTGAAAGGCTTTTCTGTGAATCATTGGCACAAAGCTTTGGAAGCGCTTAGTAGCATTGTCAAAGTCACATATGCACGATGAGCAAGTACATCTAATAATTATTTCAGAGGTAGATGGCTCTTGATACATGCGCTCACTGAGATGGTAAAACGGTGAATATAAGGTGTCTGATTGAAGCAAGGAAGAAGCGCATGATTTTTGTTTATGCTCAATACTTTGCACGGATTCGGCATCTCTCATAGCATATGATGGTTTTGGGACGTCAAACCTTAGATATCAATATCTCGCGTGGCAACACAGAATTGTATTATTAACTCTGTGGTCGATGATTGAGACTTATTACTCTGTCTTCAACGTCAACTGAATAACAGAGACCAAGCGAATACTTTATTTGTAAATATATAGAGCGCCTTTATCAGTGCGTCGCGACGCATTCATTTCGGCGACTTACGTGTTGGGGTGAGATAAATTGCACGTTTATCTGTATGGTGCTTGGCGAATTTCCTCTGATACAATTTTCAGCGCTGTGTCTAAGTGCTGTTTTATATATTTATCATGAAACCCCACAAACTCCCCGAATCTACTGGTCTTCTTTTTAACTCCAATGTATACTGCTGCAAGATATCGCAAGCGGAGGACTTTGTGAAAAGGTGTTTTGCGAGAAAGTTTGAGAAAGTCAACTGCTGTGATCTCCAGCACAAATGCGCCAAGAGTAGCCTCAGCAGCGTCCTGTTAAGGAGATCGCACTTTCAAATCAAACAGCCTTTTAGAAAAACACACTCGTATCCAATGCTCACCGCACAAGGGCACGATACGGCTGTCAGAAAATGGGAGCATTCGTGTAATTCCACGTCCGCTCCGGGTGGAGCAGACAGGTGATGGGGTGATTGACGGACAGATGGATTGATATGGCTGTACCCTTCAGATCAGGTGGCCGCTAACGCCACCTAGCCGTCATACTTAGCGAACAAAAACTAGATATATCTTTTTTTAATATTAAAGTTAATGACTGGCATTTTGAACCAAAGAATTTAATTTTCACTCGTTTCTGGATTGTCGCCACCAACCAGATAACCTTTTTCAATTGTTATTTCTCCTCGCTTAAAGTCTGTTTTGCCCTCCCTGTCCATAAACCCTAGTGCTTTGAAAAACTCTGCGTCATCGTCATGAACTATAGGGTGAAGCCCTTTACAGATCATTATCACGTGTTCGTCAGTTTCCTCCTCTCCACACGCACTGCATACTGCGTCTACCCCTTCACATTTGGCCCGATGAGTCTTGGTTCGTAATACTCCCGTCATGGTCTCAAACAGTAGAGAACTACCCCGAGAATTCTCATTGGTCCTTTTCTTGGTAATTTCCTGCTTAAACGTTCGATAGATCTATAGCGCCGATTTCTTAATCATGCCTATTCTCCACATGCCAGTCAACGTTTCGTTCACCTTCTTGTTAACTGAAAGTTTTTTTTTTTTTTGGTTTGGCCCCCTGCTGTTTTTTAAGTATTCACCCTTGAATTTTCTGGTTCGCTTCCTCCATTCAACATTCCTTTTGACTTCCACCTCGTAATAAAAAAATAATTTATTTTCACATAATAAAGAACATGCCACACAGGCTTCCTCGAATGCCACACAGGCTATACTAACCACCACACAGGCCATACCGCTCCGGCGTTTCTCTCTTCACGTCATCATCCTCTTTCACTATCTACAAAAAGGGCACGTGCCCTTCTTACATCGGCCATCCTGCAATGGTTAACGTCCTCGTTAAGGCTGCCCCGAGATGGTTCTTGACGGACTTAGCATACAAATGCTGGACCCTCCTCCTAAATGAAACACATTATAAATGACACACAAAAGAAACAAAACAAAGAAGACACACAAACAACACAAAGAAAAGAGCTACACCTATAAACTGGCGCGTTAAGTTCGGGTCACGCAGAAGTTCGTCTGTTCGTAGCGTGAAACGTGCAAGGGGATGTCGTAGTTTCCGGCCATCTTGACTGGCTAGACCTTGAGGAAAGCGTGGTATAACTGTCATTTCTAGGTGTGTTCTTAGTGAGTCGGGAATCGTACAAAAGCCTCCTTCCCAGATTCCTTTCTATTTCTGGAACAGAAGCACAGTGGAAATCGATGTTATGGTCGTGTTTGTCTTGCAGGGCTCCGCTCTGCGTTGCACTTGAAGTCTTCGTGGCGTCGTGAACGTTGTAGAATAAATAGAAGGTCGATTTTTTCGGGGCGTTGTAGCAAGCCGGAGAGCGTCAACACAGGCTAGCGAGTCAGCATGACCCCCTCGTTTTCCTAAAATCGCGGATGCCCGGCAGATATGGGACGACAATGCAGTGCCGTGGGCTCTATTAGACTCCATTGCGGCTGGTGGGGTGGCTGGAGAGAAAGAGAGAGGTCATGGAGCGGAGTGTGTCTTTCGCAAGTGCCTCTTCACGGCACTCAGCTCTTGACACCCGGCGGATGAACGCTTTTGTGTATCCATTCTTTAGTAGCTAGGTGGCTATCCTCTCCTTTTCTCTCGTTCTTCCCTCTTCGGATGTGCAATTTCTTTTTGCACGCGAAAGTAACGCCGAAGCTACCGTCTATAGCTTTGTGGGTAGCCCGGATGACAGGACGTCAAATACAAATAGGTGGTGTTGCTTAGAAGAAAAAAAGAAGAAAAGGGCACCTAATTTCTGAGAGCCCTAAAACGACACGGCGCAGTGCCTGAAATACAAATACCTGACCGTGCGTGTTGGCTTTCTGTACACCGAAAAGATCACGCACTCGCCCTGCCGTCAACACCGAGAAACGGAGGCGTCCCTTGTTGCTTATGTGAATCTTAAAGGGAAAAAGAAGAGAAAAGTGAGCCCTGTAACTGTCTGCATCATAGTGCGACATCTCAACAGTAGCTCACAAGAGATGTGGGTAAGAAGGGATTAAAAGAATAAGACTAAAGGTATATATAGAGAGATAAATGCGCAAAGGACAGCGAGCGACAACAGAAGAGATAGGAAAGATGAAACACGGTCACAGGAGTCCGAGGACGGGGCACCACTTGCGAGAGTTCTTGTCCGTGACAGGAGATGAGTTAGGGCTAATCCAGTCAGCCAGAGCTTCGCTGTCGTCGTCGTAGGGGACCGGCGGCAAGAGGTGGCATAGGACCAACCCAGTCGGCCAGAGCTGCGCTGTCGTCAGAGATCGCGATGGCACAGCTGGTTGGCACGGAATCCAGCGAGCGACCCTTGTCACTCCTCCGCGAACTCTATCGCCTGGTCGTTGTCAGAGCAGGTTGTCTACGGCTGACGTCTTCTACCCAGCCAGAGACATTTCGGTCGAAATGTTCACGTGTAGGAGTGCGACCTTCATTTTGATTCACGCTGCTTTCTGTCCTCTCGAATCACGCTGGTGGCTTCGTCGCAAGCAGCTGGGGAAACGGGAGATACTTCTGGGAATTCTCCCCCGCCAGCTGGCGCCACGAGGCTCTGCCTTTCTCTTCTTTTCCCTCTTATAACCACTTTCCCCGCCTCCCCCCGAGGATTTGTCCCTGGTCTCAATAATCGCGTTAACCCTTAGAATGAGAAAAAAAGAAAAGAAAATGTCTCACACCTGGAATCGTTCTTTGCATGTTCAAGATAAAGCTTGCCTTCGTTTTTTTTTTTTTTTTTGAGAGAGAGAAAGCAGTTATGTGATTACAGCACTGGTCACGCACGGCGCTCTAGTCCACCGCCGCCGGTGTCAGTAACCAGTATGACAAGAAATACAAACTCTAAATAAAAAACACCAAAAACACAATGGGATTCGAACTATGGTCGGCTACTTGCCAGCCCAGCATTCTACCAATGAGCCACGTCGGTGCCTAGAACTTGTTTCTAAACTGGCCTTAGGCGGACTTGATGTCGGGAAATGAATCGCGTTCAAATGAGTAATAAAGCGTTTCAGAACATCAAGGGAACGAGCAGGCGTCACACAATGCGAATTGCGTAACGAGTAGGTTGTCCAGCACTCCAACCCATTATAACGATTGTTCTTGATCACCTGTAGCGCATACCCACTTCAGGCATATTTGCTCATCGTCGTCAGCCACTGCATAATAAAAGTTGCGCAAAATTCTAAACAAGTGTGTAGAAGATACCACGCTTGTCCGAAGGATAGCATAGTGAATGCTAGTCTATTACACGAAGATATGATTATTTATGGCGTAGTGGGTACTGAGCAAGTGTGCTTGTAGCAGTTACTCGAAGAGTGTTTGTAAGCTCAGCAGTGACCTTAGCAAAATAGTAGGCTCTATATATAAAATTAGTAGTCTTATACCACTAACACTATAAAAGCAACGTACCACGACCTTTTTTTTTTTACTCAAAAGTTAGTTATTGTGCATTAGCCAGGGAAATAACAACTACAAAAAATTACGACAAACAATTAAACTGCAAAAAAAGTAATAGGAAGTTTCGAAAACTACCACTATAGGCCCTTAGAATCACCCATATACAATATTTTTTAGATACATACATTGGTGATAGCAAATCAGATTTACTATATTATAGATTACTATAGCTCATAAAAAAGCAGAGACTGCATATTAGTAGTACACCAATTTCATCTTCATGGTATCAGTTACGCCGCCAAACAACAATGCCGCCACTCACGGAAACAAACTACGGATGCCAAGACCTACAATATCAACTACCTCGGCTATTAAACATTGTGAGGAACGACAAATACTTTTGCGCACCCCGTCTCAAAGAATATGTAAAAAAAAACTTTCTCTTACATTCTACGATAACTTGTCAATAACATTTAATACACCGTTTATACATGCCTTTTTCACTTTTTTTAACATTGCAGTTTTAATGTTCATTATTTAATTCATTGAGGTACATATTCTTATACTGTTTGAACCGTGTGTTTTTTTTTTTCATGAAGTTTTTTTCATGATACGCTCCGTTTCATGAAGTGTTTCCATGATATTTTATTTTACATAAATTGTTTCACTGTATTGTTTCATGAAGTGTTTGTAAACGTTTTTGTTGCTTAGAGGTATTTTGTATGATGTAACACCACATTTGTTCTGTTTGCAATTAGTTTATGTACATGCTCATGCTTTATTGTTTTACATGCATCAAAACCATTTGTATGCATGCCGAATGACCACAGGAGTAAGAGCTTCTGTTAGGCCACATGACCTTTAGCTCTTGCTCCTCTTTCTGTTAAACGAAAGAAATAATAAACGAAAGAAAGAATGAGAGAAGGAAGTAAGAAAGGAGGGAGGGAGGACTCCGAAATGTTGCTGTTCAAGCTTTCGCTGTGACTGTGCTGCGCGTTACGCGCAGGCCTGGCGTTTTTTTTTTTTTTTAATCCTGGCGTATATACTATATGCAGCAAATGCGTGTCGTTTGTTGGTGCTGTGTACTTAATTATTGAGGCCGTGCCTAATAACCTTGCATTAAAGTGTCTAAGCGGGTCATTCACGACCAACCAGCCCAACAATTACTTATTTCAGAGGTCGATTATTTCTCATAGATGCGTTCAATTAGATGCAAGAGGTGGGTCTAAGCCGTCCGATTGAAATGACGGGCATAATTTTTGTTTGGCTCAATATCTCGCATAGTAACACACCATTCAATTAATAATTTGACGGTAGGTGATTGAAATGTACTGACACCGACTTCAACAGCAACGAAATAGCCGAGGTTCAATGTATACTTTGTCTAATAAAGGTGCTGAGTGGATTTATTAGCGCTTGTAACGCATCGATTTCTGTACGTAAATGTTGGTATAATATAGCACAGTCATCAGAACTTATTATATTTGCAAATGGCCTCAGACGCGCAAGGTACATGTAACTCAAATTTACATAGCTGCAAGATTTCACAAGCTTTGCGGAAAAGTGATTTCCGAGAAAGTGTAAGCATGTTTTCTTTTCAGCTGTTAAGATCTCCAACCCAGTGTGCCAAGTGTGGCCTTGGCTACTTTTTGATAAAGGGTCGCCCTTTTAAGCCAAACATTCGTTCAGAAATAACGGCATTCTATGCTGACCATACGAGGGCACAATACGGTTGTCAGAAAGTAGGAAGGATCAGAAGGATTCAAGTTCACACTGGTGGTGCAGGCAGGTGCAGGATCTGTTTTCTTTTTTTGATGACTCTAGGCTGGATGGATGCAGGAATTGATATGGCTGTACCCTTTAGATCGTGCGGCGGCTAACGCTACCTAGCCGTAATACTTAGTGAACCAAAAACTAGATTTATCTTTTTTTTTTCCTTTAAATAGTGAAGTTCAGGACTGGTACTTTGCAGTGAAGGGTTTAATTTTCCCTCGTGCCTTGACTTTAGTCACCAATCAGATAACCTCCTTCTAGTTAATTCTCCCCGCTTAAAGTCTATTTTGCCCTCCCTGTCCCCAAGCCCCGCCGCGGTGGTCTAGTGGCTAAGGAGCTCGGCTGCTTACCCGCAGGTCGCGGGATCGAAACCTGGCTGCGGCGGCTGCATTTCCGATGGAGGCGGAAATGTTGTAGGCTCGTGTGCTCAGATTTGGGTGCACGTTAAAGAACGCCAGGAGGTCGAAATTTCCGGAGCCCTCCACTACGGCGTCTCTCATAATCATATGGTGGTTTTGGGACGTTAAACCCCACATATCAATCAAATCAATCCCTATCCCTAAACCCCAGGGCTTCGAAGAACTCTGCGTCATCATCCTGAACTATAGAATGAAGCCCTTTACAGAACATTATCAAGTGTTCGGCAGTTTCCTCCACCTCTCCACACGCACTGCATACCCTGTCTACCCCTTCGTATTTGGCCCGATAAGTCTTGGTTCGCAATATTCCCGTCCCATGGCCTCAAACAGTAGAATACTACCCCGAGAATCATCATAGATTCTTTCTTTGGCAATTTCCTGCTTAAACGTTCGATATATCTCTAGTGCGGACTTCTTAATCATGCCGATTCTCCGCATATCGGTCTCCGTTTCCCTCACCGCTCGCGAACACAACGCCACCCATCGCTCAATAGTTGTCACTATCGAAGTACGGCTTCTCTGCGAGACACGTGCGCCACGCGGCGCAAAGAACTTTACATGAGGTGTCGGCACCCTCAAAATCGTAGTATAGTGGCCCAAAGGTGTGTAAAAAAAGAGCTCTAGAAAGGCCGCTTTTCCAGATTTCTGTGTGACTTGGCTGCATGCTCCGTGCAGGTCTGGTGTTGTTTTTTTTTTAATAAAGCCGGCCTTCAATACAGACTGATATTCAGGTCTCAGTTATCTTGAAACATTTTTGGTGCAACGGAAACAGTATGTGATGGAATGGTTTTGAAATACAGTATCAATACATTGGATGTTTTCTGAATGTATAGAATCTACTTGAATTACAAGAGCCGGCTTCTTGACCAGTGCCCTGTAGTGGGCAGCTCGTTGCTTGGGAACAAGAGCGAGCATTCTCCATTGCCAGAATAAAAAAAGGGTATACAAAACAGGGCGGAAGAAGGAAAAAAAAGCGCAAGAACGTGAAGCCAAGTCGGTCGGACAGAAATGCATTCGATGCTGTCGAAAAGCTCGTATCCGACTAAAATAGGTTCACTTATATCAATCACTTATAATCACCTAATGTCACCCAAGTAAAACAATCTTTGGTCATTGGGAGTTTATACAAAAAGTATTATGCTCAAATAAGGATACATCATGACAAACGCTTCATTAAAGTTGCATCTGTAACCTCTATTAGAACTGAAAAATAGTAATAATAAATCTAATCTGTATAATTCATCTGATTCTAGCCCGATCCCCCTGAGTGGGTAGGTGCCAATCACCCAAGGATCATCATCATAAGGTTGGCCGCAGGTAGTGAAAGGAGCTGGGCTCGGGGTCTTCAACGAAAATACCGCGGACGTCCATTCGAAGAACAGGCGGCCGATAAAGAAAATTATACCCGATAGAAGCGAACAGGGAGCTTGCGGAGGGACGGTGCATCTCAGTGCTGCATAGCAAATAGTCAACCGTGCGCTGCGACAACAACAGGTACGTTCCGGCCGCCAACGCGAGCATACGACATGTCATCGCCACGTCACGGAAGCGTCGAAGATGCTCCTGAAAAGAGTCCGATCCTACAAAGTGCGTCCCCATCTGCAGTCGGTGTGATTCCAGCCGCCCACCCCAATAGCCCGACGCCTGTCAGCCGCTCCGACGTAACCCTTGATCCTACATCGACAAACGCTGCCAGTAATCCTGGGGAATCAAAGCTTGCCGGTTCCGCTGGAGCAGCTGAACCTGTAGGAACAATAGAAGGTCACCGTTCAGAAGAAAACCCGGTCGGTTTCGTGGCAACAGTTCACTCTATGCGAACAAGCGAAGGCCATCGTCGAGTGGAAGAAAAACCGGTCGGTTCCGCAGCGGCAGCCGAGCCGGTCAGAACAAGCGAAGGCCACCACTCGGGGGAAGAAAAACTGGTTCGCTTCACTGCAGCAGGCGAGACTTTAGGGACAAGTCAATGCCACGTTCGAGAGAAAGAAGAACCAGCAGGTTCCATGACAGCATCCGAACCTACGGGAGCAAGCGAAGCCCACAACCCAGCGCCACAAAAACCAGTTGGTTCCGCGGCAGCAGCCGAGCCTGAAGGCACAAGCGAGGGCCACAACACTGGGGAACAAAAGCCAGTCGATTCCGCTGTGGCAAGCGAGCCCATACGGACAAGCGAAGGCCACCAACCAGCGAAAGAAAAGCTGGTTGGTTCTGCTGTGGCAGGCGAGACTCTAGGGACAAGTGAAAGTCGCCATGCAGCGGAAGAAACGACTGTTGGTTCCACTGTAGCAGCCGAGCGTGTAGAGACTAGTGAAGGCCAGCATCCACCGGAAGAAAACCCTGTCGGTTCCGCAGAAGCTGCTGATCTTACTGAAACAAATGAAAGTCACCATCTAGCGAAAAAAAGAGTGGTTGGTTTTGTGGCAGCAGCTGATCCTGCAGACACAAGGGAAAGCAACAAGCATCGGGAGCAAAAGCCGTTTGCTTCTTTTGTAGCAGCCGAGCCTGGAGGAACTAGCGAGGGTCAACATTCGGTGAAAGAAAAACCCTTCGCTCACGCTATAGAAGGTGAGCCTCTAGAGACAAGTGAGAGCCACCACCCAGCAGAAGAAAAGATGGTCGAATCAGCTGCAGCAACCGAGCCCACCGGAACTAGTGAAGGCTATAAGGCAGGCGAACAAAAGCTGGCCCCGGAGTTTTCGATAAGTGGGGTGTCCCAGCGTTCTCTCGACCTGACGGCTGGTTCGGGCTCATCACTGCTTCACCAACCATCCGGAACGCTCTGGTCTCCTAACGAAATGTCGAAGCCGCGCACGAACTACGAGCACGGGTCGTCCCAGACGCCAGAAGACTCTACCGGTGCCTACAGGTCACTCACTCTACAGTACTCTCCGAACAGACGGAACCAACTGGATTCATGGTCTCGGGCGACGTCAACTCGCTGTGGCCAGGAACCATGGAGTCCCATGTCGCGGAGCTCACCCGGTAACCAGACTCCCTCTGTCTCGGCTGCGGGGGTCTCCAGAATGTGGACTTCTTTCGCGCTTCCGCCAGGAGCCACCGATATGGCCCAGACGAAGGTCGTACACTCTGAGGAACTCCTCAAGAGAGCGGTGTCCGGCGCCGTCACTGCTGAGAGGGCGCAGTCCATGACGATGCAAGTGGGTGGTGGCCTTCACAGTCAAGCTTCGCTTAGTCCCAAGGCGGTTGCTTTCTGGAGGTCACCGCCACCGCAATCGCCGCCTACCCCTGACAAAAAATTCACCACCGCGCTCTCTTCTGATGTCCCCGAGTTTGAGGACGTGTTGGCCACTCCTCGAATACCGTGGGCTACACTGACGGTGATGTGGATCGCAGCACTGGCCCACTGGAGATTCCTTCACAAGCACTACCCGGAGCGTTGCGCCAGCGCCGTGACCATCGTTGACGAAGGCCACTGGTCGCGAGCCGTGTTCGCCGCGTTTCATCACGAGGACTTTTGGCACCTGGTGTCAAACCTGGTGGCCTTCTTTTTCAAGGGCATCGTGCTGGAAGCCGCCCTCGGCACGACCTACTTTGCCGCCTTGTTCGTCGTCACAGTCTTAGCCGTCGGCCTGGCCAACACCGCCATCGTCGAAATTGCGTACATGTACACTCGCGAGTCCTACCTGCGCACAATGTGCGCGCACACTTTCTCAGGTGTCGTAGTGGCGCTGCAAGTGTTCTGCTTCAGTCGCTACTCGGACGCCACTCTTCACTACGGAAAATACGAGCACTTGGCGGGCGCACACTGGTTCCTGCTTTTGGCGGCCGATCTGGAGTTCGCGTGGCGGCCTCTGAAAAGGACGTTGCTGCCCGTCGTGATCGGCGTACTTGTCGGCCTCGTTATGGTGGCCATCGTACGGTGAGGTCCTCGGTATTTTCTTGTGTTTATTTTGCGTAATATTGAAGCAAGATGTCAAAAATTTAATGGTGCGTCTATTATACAATTAAAGAAGATGTGCTCAATTCTCAACGAAAACATCTCAAACGATGCTTGGTGCACTTATATGACTCCTTGATTGTTAAGGCCATAGTGATTTTCTTTTCAATCGATGTATTGATCCTTACCCGCCCCCACCTAAAGCTTTTTCTTCAGCACTCTAATTTGTTTTGCACCGCCTCCAGGTTCGGAATCGTTACTAGCTTTCTGGCACGTTGCTAGCACGTTGCCTCCGTGATCGGTCCACCTTTGAGCCGGCAACGCCATCATGCGACGTCAAGATATGTGGCACCATGATAACGTAGCAGGTTATGCTCATGTGTGACGTCATACGGTGACGTCATTACATTTGCATCATTCGTGTTGAGGCAAACCATCAATTTTCGCGTTTGATGAGGCATAAGGGTTCCACTTTCAAATGTAGTGGGTATGCTCGACACATGTAAACGATTGACCGCGCCGAGTTCGTTGTAATGCCTTCACGTTATTTTCAATTTGGCCGTACGCTGTCACTGCATTTGCGTGCAGCGTGCCGTATCCCCGGCGTCACCTGTATCTCGTTGCCGCGCCGAAGGTTCCGGTGACCTACGCATTTATGTGTTCGCTCGTGGCAGCCTACTTGTACGGACCGTACGCCGAGCCGTCTGCCTTTGGAGGAGCGACCCTTACCTTCGATGTTCCTGTCTGGCGACCGTTCATGCTTCCGCCGTTGTACGTGGGCAGCGTCTTCCACCTGGCCTACGTACTGCTGACGCTGTTCGCGGTAGGCCGGAGGCTGGAACGGTGCCTGGGCGCCCTTAGGTGAGAGTAGTCTTATAACTGTCGAGAACTGCAGCACAAACCGAGGAAAGAAAAAAGAGACAGCAAAGATGCGCACAGCACATGTGCCCTGTTGTGTGCATCTTTGCTTGTCAGTGTGGTTTAATTAAATCTTACGCTACATCCTCTACAGCTAACTAACATGGTGGTACCAAATATAGGCAAGCTTCTGACTGTTTCCTGCATCAGTCCGCCCGTCTACTTAGACTGGGTGGGTGGTCTTACTGGGCCTACTTTCAGGTTCCTTCTCCTTGCGCCTACACTGTTGCTTGCGGTGAGCGTGCTCCGCGACGGCCTCAGGTTCGTCGTCTGGAAGTACCAGCTCGCCTTCTGGAGCACCGTGCCGCCTCCGTCACCGCATTCGGGCGACTGTTTCTGCGGCCTCGTCGGCACGCTGCTAGCGCTGAAGGCAGTCTACCACGGCCTTCGCCCGGACGCTGCTTATCGGCTAGGTAGAGTCATTGATTCATTGTCCCAGTAGGAGACGGCTTGCTGAACGGAACGTTACGATGGAGCCTTACCATCGCCTTGACCCCGCTTTAATATTCTTGCATATAAAACACATGTCCTGTCAGCAAATCACAAAAAGCCTCCCTTCTGGTCAGCCATCCACAGGCAAGGAACGGAAAGCTAAGAGGGACAACACTAATTCTACCAACTATAGCCCAAAGATCCGTTACCTTCCATCTCTTTCACCGATGTCTAGTTGTAACCATTCTGTACCACAATCCAAACACTTCCAAGCCACGTTGTATCGTCGAACCTTCCATCTTACCCATTCTGACTATAAGCTCAACGGACTGTAGACGTCTTCTGATTGGTTGAGCACGTATACGTGCCGGAATGCGGCAGCGTTCGACTCATGTGGGCCACAATAATGCATTTAAATGACCATTTCCAGCGGAATATATATATATATATATATATATATATATATATATATATATATATATATATATATATATATATATATATATATATATATATATATATATATATATATATATATATATATATATATATATATATATATAAGGGAAAGAAGTGTATACCTAAGGGCTCGTTTTTCCGTGTTTTGACACAATATTAATGAGATCAAACAGACAATAATGGCAAGGCATGTATAGGGGAAGTTATTAGAACCAATGTAATGTAAATAAGAAGAAAGAAAAGAGGGTGAACAAACAACTTGCCGTGACATTCGAATAACGCGTTCGATGCTCTACCACTGAGCTATCACGACGGCTATCCCCCCCGCCACTTTATTGGGTTTATATGTGAATTTAAACGTGGGAGTGCCAGTCAGCGCCACCTGTAGCCATGGTGGCAAGAGTGGCACACTCTTTTTATGAGCCGGTATGGTGTCACGTAGCACGTGAACTTAATACGAGCTGGCAGCGGACCAATAGTCCCTCGTATACAACCTAACGGCACTAAGTCTGCCTGAACGAGACGCTCGTTGATGAATATTTATATAGTTGAGCTGTCTTGCTTTCGTAGTAGCGTGGCAAGTATGCCGGCACACTGCGCGAAACTTTTGCCGGGAAAGAAGCCTGAAGAGCTGTGCCGGGTTGTTCACGTATAGGTGCGAGAAAAACCTGCGACAACTTCCGGTGACGGTGTGTGATTGCTCCTCCTCTCGTCCTTGTCCCGAGTTTTCGCTGCTGTTTCTCGCATCTAAACCGAGAAGTGAGCGCTAACTTCGACAGCCTCTCCTCCTCGAAGGTGTACGTGAAGAAAAGAACGATGCTCCGATAACGTCATGTGGGATGGTGGTGGAGGAGGATAAAAGCTTTATTGAAACAGGGGAGCTTGGTGCACGCTCCTAGCCGTGGGTGCCGAACTAACATAATCGGATCAGTGTAGTGTACGTAGCTCGGCAGCACACTGTCTCGCCGTATATCAGCGCTTCGACCACCTATAATACTGCCGTTAGTCCGTGAGCATGCGCTCTCTGGTGTCTGCGCGAACCAAGCTTGGGATAGAAGCATGGGTGATTTAACAATCGTAATAGAGGGAGCTGCATCCGTGGCCGCTTTGTGTAGAATAGAGGAAACTCCTGTTGCGTGAAGAACGCGTATAATGTTGCGTTTTATGGAAGCGCATCCTCGCATAATACTCTTATACTCGCGAGCACATTGACGCATGTTCATTTACATCGTCATTTGGTACTCGTGCTTTTATCTGCAGATGGTGTATATTTTAGAAATGCTTGTAGTACGCTCCACCTATATATATATAAAAATATCTCACCCGGCAGCGCAGTTGCAGCACGTTCCAACGATGTGACCCGTAGTAACGATGAACCCTGCCGTTTTCACGTAAACACTGCACCTCACAGACCGTGCGCAAGCCGCCCTCACCGAACCTAGTTCATCGCGAGGCGTTTCAAGGGTCGACTTTAAGGGTCTAACATAGCGTTCTTCCTTGAAGGAGCAGGTGTGATTAGCCTGGCGAATAGTCGAAGTTGCGAGGTGCTGGTATCACTTGACTTGGTCATTGCTCAGACTGAAACGTGAAAATTCCTCGTTCCTTATCATTTATACAAACGTAAACGGACTGTTTTTCTCCTCCACCATGTTCTTTAAATAAAACGCCCGCGTTTTCGGCATCAAAGCAACAAAACAAGTGCAGCTGAACTGCTAAACACCGTCTTGAGCATGTTGGTGGAGATGTTTCCAACCAAAAGTACGCCCCGCCGTGGTGGTCTAGTGGCTAAGGTACTCGGCTGCTAACCCTCAGGTCGTGAGATCTAATTCCAGCTGCGGCGGCTGCATTATTGATGGAGACGAAAATGCTGTACGCCCGTATGCTCAGATTTGGGTGCACGTGGAAGAGCTCCAGGTGGTCGAAATTCTCTGAGTCCTTCAGTACGGTGTCTCTCATAATCATATGGTGGTTTTGGGACGTTAAAACCCATATATCAGCAATCAATCAACCAAACGTACGAGTGAATCTTTCCTGTTTACATGGCCGGGGGTATTCACATTTCCGCAAATGGTCAGTTAGGTGGTATACACACGAGTCATCTGAGCGGGCTCCTATACCGGGGAATTCGGCTTTTATTCCACCATTGTCTCTTGGCTATGCTTACTTAGCTAATAATCACCCTCGTACCTGGTGTAAAGATTACTTGAATCGCACAACTATTTTGGCACCGTATCATTGGCATTCATCTCCGAGCAACCCTGTGCTCCCGCAGCCTACGCCTCAGCATATCAGCACGATTTGCGAGTAATGCGGCGAAGGCACTACTTCCGGCCGCCATCACAACATGTGCAGACGCATGACATGGCCTACTTTGACTGATGCTAGCCGTGCAGCGCATGGTTGCTGTTGTGGAGGTAATTCCTCTGTGTGCATGGATAGTGTGTCGGCATGCATGGGGAACGTCTTGACAACAAAACTCAACGCTACGTGGCGCTAGCTGCATTCAAACCGTTTCAGGACACACCGCGCAGCGTTCATGTTAAGCTTGCTGTAGTAGTAGTAGTAGTAGAAAACTTTATTATGTACATAATCCAGACAGGCTAGAACTGCCCCCGAGGAATATACAAGGTGAAGAGCGAAGTCTGTCCAGTTGGGTGGTGCCCCTGTTCCAGGGCCCCACTGGCGCGAGCCATCCGTTCAGCTCTGTGGATCAGTCGCAGCTGCTTCACCAGGGTTGGGCTAGACAGCAGCGCCTCCCATTCCTCCCATGTGCCGTTGGAGTCGTGTTCTTCGTCGAGTTCTGCACATTCCCACGTGATCTGAAAGAGTGTTGGGGTGGCTCCACACCACGGGAATATATATCTGTACGCCGTGGGGTAGATCAGGTGAAGAGTGTGAAGATTTATGCTGACGACCGTACATACACTGTATGTGCATCTGTGGTATACTAAAGTTAAGCCGTTTTATGCGCCCATGCATTCGTTATCACGCTTGATTAGGCCGCATTTTTGTGCAGCCATCGCACAAAATGGAAGGGTTATGAGCTCGAGAACGCAAAACCAGTTAAATTTTATTCCTCGCCGAACGTTATTCGCGGTCAATGTACAGCCGTACACTGGAGATTGCGGCGAAGCGTTGTGACGAATGATTCACTGCCGTCTTGGCCAGGCTGATTTTAGCAAGACGAGGGGGGTGAGTGCTTGAGAGTGGTTTACCTGCGAATGGAAACTCAGATGAGTTCGGATTTGACAGCTTTGAGTAATTCGAACACGAACGAAACTCGAAAATAAAGAAATTGCAGTAACACAGTCGATGCAGTCAGTTTCAGTGCACTGGACGAAACGTCTGCAAACAGCGCATCACAGTGGAGTACTCAACGTTGGTCTATCGATATTAGAGATTTTTAGTACTGCGTGCGTTGCGTACGTGGCGGCGTTGCGTACGTAAGGACGCCACGTTCTGCGCAGTGCGCATGCGCAGATCGCTACGCGCACGTATCGCGTTACGTACGCAGCCGCTACGTACGCACGCATGAGATGCGTGCGTGCGTACGTATGAGGTGATCGCGCCACTCTCGAACACGTTCGCGACAGCGCGAGACTTCGTTTTGCAAAATGGCGGCATCGAAGGCAAGCACCGGCCGGCTCTACTTTTCCATCGCATATGATTTGGCGTTTCTGCGCGAAATAAACGCGCACAACCCATTTCAAGATCCCTCGCAGTGGGGACGCATCGTGGAGAACATGAACCTTGCTCTGAGAAAAGTGTTTAGTGTGCTTTATGTAGTCTAAAATATGGCCATAATCTGGCTATAACACTTGGATTGGCTCACATTGGCTGTCAACAACACGTACTTCTATTTTGATCTACCAGATGGCGCAACACGCTTCACGCTCATTACGTGCGCGGGTACTACGGCGTACTAAAAGCCGATTAGTGGCAAACGACGCCACGTAACGCAAGGCGCTTGCTTGATGCGTACGTAGCACCATTCCGCAGTACTAAAACTCTCAATTAATTGACGCGCGGTACACCGCGAGCTTAAACGAGAGGCACACTTTTTTTGTTTTCTCGCTAGTGTGACCTGGCTCAGTACACTTGCGTCAAAGCACAGGTGGCTTGTAACCTTGGTCTAGTGAATAATTTACGCTTCAAATGCTTTTCATTCGATTGATCAAAACTGTGGGCGAGCTAATGGCTCGAAATTTCAGACTCGCCCCGCCACGGTGGTCTAGTGGCTAAGGTACTCGGCTGCTGACCCGCAGGTCGCGGGATCAAATCCCGGCTGTGGCGGCTGCATTTCCGATGGAGGCGGGAATGTAGCAGGCCCGTGTACTCAGATTTGGGTGCACGTTAAAGAACCCTAGGTGGATGAAATTTCCGGAGCCTTCCACTACGGCGTCTCCCATAATCACATGGTGGTTTTGGGACGTTAAACCCCACAAATCAATCAATCAATCAATCAATCGAATTTCAGACTCGTGTGCACTCTACCACAATCAAATGTGCCCCTTGCAGTGGTGTTTTTACGTGCAAGTTCGTAAGCTGTTGAGCCCGCAGCTTCAACTAGAGTCGTAAAACATCGCTCTAGTATCAAATTAATGAATAAACTCAACTTCGGCGCTTACGGATAGAATATAACTTACGATTATCTTACCTTTGCGCACACAGCAACGCAATCACCGTGACTTCTCAACGAGGGTTCATAGACAAACCCATTAGTCGAGCACATAAAGATTTGTTGGCGTTCAGTCGTTTGTGTGTCACAAAACTTGTGGTATGCACCAAGTAGTCCTTTATGTCTCCAAGTTCCAACTTCTAGACGAGTCCGGTGTCGAATGCGGGTTCCTCGATCGCCTGAATGAGTGGGTCAACGCACACTGCAGCGAGCCACATTGTCCGTGTATCGCTGTTTTGCATCTGCGTCCAATTTGTTGGCGAACACGTTCAAGCGAGCCGAGCACGCATCGCCCATGGCTGCAGCAGCTTCACACATGGTAAATCTCGTACCTTCTAAATGAAATTAAAAGCAGAGCAACGTGCCCGCAGTAACTTGTCTGCACCTGTCGAAACCGCCGGTATATGGTGGCCTTCAAAGTGGTGGCCACATGGTCGCCAGCATAGCTGGCGCACCTTTCGCTACCACGCCCGCTAACATGACGTCACGTGAATACTACCCATAGACTATCTTCACGGACGCGTTCAAATGCATGTCGCTTCCATGTATGGATAACATGGCCGTTTTGTATACGTATCAACTTGAGTCGACGAACTTTGCTAAGCTAATCTAATACTCGTGAAGATGACTGAGCCGGTACATTCCACGTTTCATCACATTTGAATATAGGACGCAAAACGCGAGGACCAACTGATCATTCTTTGTTTGAGTCGCGACAGTTCTTTATTCTTATTATTTTTACATAGTTGCAATGTGTTCCATTTACTTACTACTAATTTTATACTGCTTATAATTCTATTGTGATGTCGGTCTTTTATGTGAATGTATTCAGTGTGCTGCTTTTTTCTTGTCTAGTAACTTCAAGATAGCGGCCCATTATTCGAAAATGACATTCGGTATGTCTTCCACTATAGTTTTTACTCTGTCTGTCTCTTCCCTACAGGTAGCGTCTGCATACAGGTGAGCTTTTGGCCTGGTCTGCTGCTCGAGCTAACGCACTTCCTGTTGCACGCGCGAGAGGACGCCACTTACGGTCACGTGATCGGAGCCCTGGTGGGAGTCGCGGTGTCTCGTTCGTTGCGAGATCGGCGCTGGTTCGGTCGCCTCGTTCCGAAAGCGACCGGTGGCGGCTCGGTCATTGGAAGCTCTCGAGATTACCCGGAAACTCCGGCACCCGGCATTGACTGACGTGTGCGCTATAGAATGATGATGATAATGCGCCAGTCTATAGAGAGATTATTTGGGGAACAGAAAATAGAGAAAGACGTACTTCTCTTATCGCTGTTGGTTTTTTTTTTTTTTTTAATGCATGAACGTTAAAATGCACACACATGCTCTGGGGTTGACCAGAACCGGGTAATTTATGCAGACAAGTTAAACTGTACTAAATAGAATCAATAAAACAAGCAGTCATTTGATGTACCACTTCGGGAAGCAGAGGGATCGAAAGAAAAAGCTTTCGTGATCTTGACCAAGCTTGAAAATAACATGTCAAAGAGAACAGATTTTACGGAAGTCAAACCAAATTGTAATGTAGGAAGGCGAAAAGCAGAGATAAAACTTGGATGACTCTCGAGCTTCGCCTTCAAAATAGAACGCGATAGCATATCGAGCGTCGTGCGCAACGCCTACGGTGCATACCTCAACCATGCAGTAAGGATATGAACTGCTGAGCGCATAGCATTGGCCCTTTCAAGGATCCTAAAGTGTCTACTGCATTTACAGTCGTCGGCAACGTTAACACGGATGCATCCTGAAGCAGTTTGACATTAGCGCTGCGTAGCTTTGGGTTCTGCGGCCGAGATTGCTACCCATGCATACCGACATACTATCCAAGCGTACCAATTAAGGTACTATCTCGGCAACAGTGATTAGAGCTTTCGCGGCTGGCATCGGTCTAAGTAGTCCAGGCTACGCGTCGGAGCGTTCGTGTTAACGCTGCTGACGACTGTACAGTGGGTCATTATTTCGCCAATATACCATAATGACTCCTTTTGCGAGTCGTTATTACATACGGGCCCACAAGGCGTCAACGCCCGAACCTATACGCATCTCTTTACGTTATTGATACTTTTGATGATTACGGTTATTGTAATATTATTTGTCTTTGTTATGTGCTTCATAGCGCGCTTTATAATGAATGGGCTGCCCCACCGCGGTGGTCTTGTGGCTAAGGTACTCGGCTGCTCACCCGCAGGTTGCGGGATCGAATCCCAGCTGCGGCGGCCGCATTTTCGATGGAGGCGAAATTGCTGTATGCCCGTGTGCTCAGCTGCAGATTTAGGTGCACGTTAAAGAACCCCAGGTGGTTGAAATTTCCGGAGCCTTCTACCACGGCGTCTCTCGTAATCATATTGTGGTTTTGGGACATTAAATCCCACATATCAATAAATCAATCATATTCAATAAATCAATCAATAAATCAATCGCCTCACGGCAATCTCTGCCAGCGCCTCGAAATCACTAGGTTTCTTGAGACAACCTGAAAGCTGCACCATCAGGCATTCGCAAATTATCTTACTTGACACTGGTTCGCCCTCAACTAGAATATGCCTGTTCGATTTGGTCTCCCCATCAAAAATACTTAATTGACTCATTGGAAATAATCCAGAATAGAGCAAGCCGCTTCAATGCCAATAACTACAGTCCGCATTCTAGTATATAACAAATCAAACAGGAACTTTCACTCCCACTCTTGAACATTCGTCGCGACATTGCCCTGCTGTCATTCTTTCATAAAATTACCCATTCTTCCCGAATCACCGTTACTGGTCTGCAAAAACCATATCTCACCTCACGTAGACTACACAATCATCTTAGCTATTCCCGTGTATACGGCTCAACAAACGCGTTCAATCAGTCCGCACTTCCACGTGCTATCCGTCTGTGGAACAGTTTGCCTGACGACATTGCATCCCAGACAAACTTTGACACATTCCGTCATATCTTATCAAGCCACTTCACAAGCCTCAGCAAGTAGATGCCGTATCATAATTCATTGGTCCGTATTGGTTCATTTTTGTGATTGTCACATTCATGTGCGCGAGGATTCTGCCTCGTGGCCGCTGCATGCGCAGGAAATACAGTGTTTCGCCCACGGTTACTATGCGTGTATCTTTTGTACATGTTGAACCTTTGCACATGTTGGTGCTTTTTGTTTGACTTATTATTTTCCAATTGTTTTTTTTTGTATTTGTTTTAGTTTGAGATGTATATAAGTATTACGCCCCTTACTCAATTGTTTCTCTTGTATATTTTTTTTCAGTTTATTTGTATATATGTATAGCCCCCCTTACTCAATGCCCCCCATGGGGCCTGTAAGGTACTTTGAAATAAATAAATAAATAAATAAATTATTGAGTGGGCCTTCGAAACACTAGCTCGTTGCACAATTCATGCGTTTTGACACCTGGTGCGATTCTACGTTTCTGTCACGCAATATTACACACATTCATATCGTGTTTTTTTTAGTTTTTTTTTTTTTGTAGCAATGTCAAGAGATATCGGGGCTCTGTGCTATCGCCTGCTTGCTACACGGATGGCCTGGGTTCGATTGTCACTCAGGCCCGGCAATTGTTTATTTATTTTAATCGCGTCTTTCTCAATTTTTCGGTGACGGCCAAATATGTATGGTTTTTCGCTCAAGTCCAACGATGCCCTATATACGCCGACGTCTGAATATCTGCAAAACGAGCTCATTGAATGAGCGAGCTTCGTGGCGGTGAGGTCACAGGCGGGAAATTTAGGCGTTGTGTTTTGTTGACTGAGTTCTCTGCATGCGGCGCTGCGGCAAGTGATATAGGGCTATCTTCAGCCGCCTCCGTGTGTTCAGTCGTCAACGTGACGCTCTTGAGGTATTTGCCCTGGTGGTCAATGACCACAGTTGTGTGTGCTCGTCTCCCTTCTCTATATCTCGTGGCAAATTATTTTTTTTTCGGGGTGGGGGAGGGGGGGGGGGGCTTCAGCTTTTTGTACATCCTGCTGGCGCCAACCCTTGTCTTCCCTTGATCCCGTTGAATTTAGGCTTCGATATTGCTGAGTTACGTCCTTAGTATCATCCACTGCAAAGAATCTTGGACGTGTTCCCAGCTACCGTAATCACGTCGGCAGCGTGCAATCGGGCGAACCGTGGCCTCTAATATTGGTGCCGTCTTATGTTCGGGTAATTGTTTTTTAAACGTCTGTTTCGAGTTATTTTTTTACAAATGTCTGACTGGCGCATGTCGACCTTCATTCGAAGAGTGGTAAGTGATAATTCCATTAGCTACAAAGTGATAAGTCGGTATGTAGGCAGCGAAAGACGAGAGCTTCCGGGCGCCTTTCAAATTCGCAAAAGACAAAAAAAAATGTGTCAGACCTCCATCCGTTACCCTTTCGCAAAAAGAGATCTGTTTTCTTGACAGCAGACCGTAGGTGTGTAGTTAAGGAACCCGATAGTGGGTGTAGAAAGGTAACGAGTAAGGGCTAAAAACTTAATACCATCTAAGCTAATGTTACTTCACCGTAGAACGCAGAAGGCTAAGCTGTGAATTTATAAGTTTTTGTTTTCTTCTGTGAACACCTTTATTCACGTACGCAGGGCGTTGACCACAATGCTCTCTCTTTTTTTTTTCTTCGGCCTGGCGGCCCAGTATACTCACTGGGGATTGTTTTATTTATCATAGAGAGCAAGTGTGGTGTCATGATATGGTGGAGGAATGGGATTGTGTTTTCAGCGTGACACATACGTGGTTCACCTCACCATGGTCTGCGAGAGAAATTCTATATTAACGGTGAAGGTTGGCTCTTTTTGCCGCTTTCCGAAAATGTCTCATCTCGCGCGCGTCGTGAAATATCTTCTAGAAAACGCGCGCACCAAGTGCGAAGACCATTTCAGAAATGAACATATATCGTTTCTACTATAGGAAACGTAGACATTCCGCCCATGATTGAGTTTGGAACAGCTCAAAGACTTCAGGCAGCCGAAAAAATGAACACAAAAAGAAGAACCGCAACTTAAAATGGCAGTGGTGTCATGGTGTGAGCACACTGTAAGTAACAACTCTCCGATATTGGAGTTTTTTCGGCTCATAATTTCTGAAAACTCCCTTGTGTTTGAAATTATTACCTCGAGTTGGAGTAAAAGGCTGTACATGAGCTATATTTTTAGCACGACCACTGAGGGAGCTCGTAAAAGGATAGTGAAAGGTAATAGTAAAAGGTAAAAAAAAACGCCAGGCCTGCGAGCAAGGCGCAGCACAGTCACAGCGAAAGCTAGAAGACTTTGAGAGCCTTTTCTACTCATTGGGTAACTGCTGCAAGCACACTTGCTGGGTACCCACTACGGCATTAACAATTAAATTTCTGGCTAGCAGACCTGCATTCGTTATGCCATCTTTCGCCACTCTTCTGAGAAGCATTGTATCCGCTTCACACGTGCAAGGAATTTTGTGCCAATTGTCCACGCGGTGGCTGACTACGATGAGGAATTATGGCTGAAGCGGGTATGCGCCAAAATCAATAGGTGAAAAAGAACAAGATTTCGTAATGGGTTGGAGCATTGGAAGACCGCTCGTTACGGTATTCGCATTGTGTGATGCCGTGGTTGTTCTTTTGCTGTGCCAAAACGCTTTATTTCTCATATTAACGAGATTCCTTTCCCGACATCCAGCCTGCCACAAGGCAAGTTTGCGATGAAGTCCCAAGCAGGTGGCGTGGCTTAAAAAAAAACGAAGACGACGTTCTGAACGGTCGCGTTTTTCATGTTCTCCGCTTCGAAGGATTTATCGGCCATGGGCCGAGGTGCTGTTCAGGCTTGAGCCAGCGGCAATGACTACCGTGTTGTACTTCCTCGCCTTCCCACCGGTAAGCTTGTTGTGGACTCTGTTTTTCTACATGCGGACTTAGCTGGTCGCCCTTACCGGGTTCAAGATTTTAGAGATGCTCTTCGGGACATCATTGACTTGAAGGAAATAAGCTCCATAGGTCAATTTTAAATGTCTCATGTTTGGATGGTCACATGCAAGTCAACGCTGACGAAAACAAAGTTGGTCACAAGAGGCGAATTTTTCGTCAGAAGTCGTCTATGCCTCGTTATAGACCCGGAGATCACGGAAGTGAAGTTGAATCTTATGTGGCTTCCTGAGCGCTTGGAGGACGCCTATGTTTGCGAGGCACTGCAAGCTTTTGGGAAGGTCAAAACAATATCACAAGATAGCTGGAAAGTAGCGGACATGGAACAAATGCGGACGCTAAATAGGGATGTTGTTTGGTCCCTTGCTGATAAAGTTCGCATTGCGGATATTCCTCATATTCTTGTTGTCTGTGGAGTGCAAAGCCTCGTCCTGATACCTGGCCCGCCCACCACTTTGCCTTCGGTTCAGTAAGGTTGGACACATCCGTCGAAACTGCAGGACCCCTCGCTGTGACAACTGTCGACGCTTCGGTCATTCGGACGAGGATTGTGTTATGACATACGCCAACAAGCTGCGACAGCACACACAACAGCCAGATGATAACCTACAAGAGCATATTATGGATGCCACCGAGGTTTTGGACGCAACGGGAGACACTCCGTCATTTTAATATGCTGCAGGCTCTACCACAAGGAATCCAGAAAAGGAAAGAAAGTCACTCGCTGTTGACACAGTTGAAACTTCTGCGTGCAAAGAGCCAAGTGAATCATGCAAGCAGCATACCCAAAATGACTCGGCACAACCCCTAGCACAAGTAGGAGTTCCTATGAAGAGTGCTGTTGCGCTAACCCATAAAGATGCCGAAGAACCACCAGTACAAGACAGAGACTCTGGGCTGGATGCCGCGGAGAGTTCTTCACCTGCTTGCGCTGCAGCTCCGCAGCAGCTTTTTCATCATGGTGCAGTGTCGGAAGATGATATGCAGATCTCTATGGATGCAGCAATACCGAAACGTCGCACATCGTCCAGCTCGGATTAGAGCAAAGGGAGTGACCCAACGTCAGTGACTATATAGGGAGTCACGCCGTCGCCGAAAGTCCATGCCAAAGGGGAAGTGTCGCCGATCCCGATATAGGAGGCCTGGTGGGGGTTCACGGGAAGCCTCAGCGCCAACTCTTGGGACTGATCAAGTTGGACGATAAGCGCATTGAAAGATAGTCACCATGGCGCAGTCTGAGCGACTCATATTTGCTACCTTGAACGTACGCGGCCTTAGGTCTTCGCAGAAACAGGCACAGCTCCGTAGACTTCTCAATCGGAAGCGTCTCGACTTTGTCGCCATCCAAGAGACAAAGACCGAGAGCGAGGAAGAGACCGAGAAGGCCCTGCGGCCTTTTCTGTCTCAGTTTAATGTGTGGGTCTCACATGCTAAAGGTTCATCTGCGGGCTGTTGGTTGTTTCTGAGAAAGAGCCACGGTGTAAGAATAGTTTAGGTGGTGACACTCGCCCCGGCAACGCGACCACAACTCGTTCGGCGCTCCGCCGCTTTTCGCTACGGCCGGTAGATGGCGCTAGTGTATGGAGGCTCGGTATGGCGCTAGTGTATGTAATCGCCGGGGACTCGAATTTAAATCGATGCACAGAAGCCATCAAAGAGAGAGTAAGAGGTGACAAGAGGGTTGCAGTAGGGGCGTTCCCAGGACGCAAGCTCGAAGCAGTCATGAGGCAAGCGAGCGCAAAACTCAAAACTACAGCTGATAGACGAAACCTCGTGATAATTTTAAGCGGTTTAAACGATGTCTTAAATGAAGATACAGCAGGACTAGCAGCCACACTGGCGAAAGGCGTCGATGACATGCGCGCCACTTCTCCTAAGGTACAGGTAGTGATATGCACGATACCGAAGGTACCTGTGCGTGATAGCAACCTGCAAAGAGCGGTTGTCAACGCAAACCAAGAGATATGGCGGATGAGTCGAGAGAAAGGCTTTGAGGCGGTGGAAATAAACAGAGAGGTGCTAAGGTGGGGTGGTTTTCAACGAGACAGAATTCACTTCGATGGGCGACTAGGTCATGAGGTGGGTTGGCGACTTGCAGGACGCGCAGTAGCTTTTTTGGGGGGCAAGCGAGTCCTTCGGGGTGCAGGATAGCTAGTAACGAGGAAAACAACCAGGGAGACTCTTCGACAGGTGTTATGGACAGATACGATTCCAAAGTTGCACCAATGTCTAAGATAGGTAGAGTCCGGGGCATAAATAGACGTAGCCACGAGCGCCGAGCCCATTCAGACATAGGGTATATTAACATGCAGGGTGGTAGGAACAGGCTGAAGTGGGAAGAGATAGAAGAACAGCTAAGGGAAGGGAGGCCGATGGTATACGGTTTTGTAGAAACACATCTCAGGGACATGGAACAACCTCCGAACAATCCGGACTACGCGTGGGAATATTGTAATAGAACAGAAGGCAGCAGAAAGGGGGGTGGTATTGGGGCATTCATTCATAAAAGTACAGACTGGCAAAGGGTCAAGCAGGAGTGCAAGGAACATTTATGGCTAAAAGGGAAAGTGGCAGGTCAAATGACACTCCTTGGTTTCGTGTACTTGTGGACGGGAGCAAAGGCCAGAGAGTAAAACCAAGCAATGGTAGAGTGTATATCAAAGGACATTCAGGAGTTAGGAAGAGAGTGCGAGATAATTATGCTAGGAGACATGAATGCGCACATAGAAGATATAGATGGGTATACCGACCCGACAGGCAAAATGATCATGGATATGTGTGAAAGGCTTGATTTGATCATTTGCAACAGTACCGAGAAGTGTGAAGGGCAAATAACATGGGAGGTAGGAAGGCTGCAGTCGACGATAGATTATGCACAGATGTCACATAGGATGTATGATAAGCTCAGGGGAATGCAAATAGATGAAGGTGGCTCCAGAAGTCTGGGTAGTGATCACAAACGTATCAAGCTAAGCTTTGGAAGAGCAGTGAAAGTGGGAAGGAGACAAGATGAGCAACTACAGGAAAATTTTTATTCAAAAAGGCAAATTGAAATAGCCACTAAACAAATTGAGAAAGTAATCACGGAGGATAATAAGACAGTGTGGACATACATGAATCTAATTCGACTCTTTGAGCTAGAGCTTGCTAAGACGCGTAACAAGTCACCCCGGAAAAGAAGACACAAACCCAAAAGTTGGTGGGATGAGGAAGTTAAGAGAGCCATAGCAAAACGTCAGGAAGCCTCTAGGGAACACAGACATGCTAAGCAGCGGGGTGAACCGACAGATGATGTTGAAAGAAAATGGGAAACCTTTCTAAGGTGTAGAAGGGCTGCATCCCTTCTCATCAATGAAAAGATTAGAAGAAAGGGAGCTCAGTGGCTGGCAGAAGTACATAAAAAAAGATAGAAAGGCAGCTGCGAAATTTTGGAACCATCTAAACTTTCTAAGAAATGAGACGAGCCTAGAGCAGAGTTTTATAACTACAGCCCAAGGTGCCAGGCTAGAAGGGGACGAAGCTATTGAATATATAAAAGCAAGGGTGACAGAAAAATTTCAACAAAGAAGTACTTTATGCACCACAATAGACAAGGACGAATCAAGTGGTGCAATGGCTCCATTTTCACAACGAGAGTGGGAAAGGGCTGAGAAAAGGATTCCTAGTAGTACATCAACAGGCCCAGATGGCATTCCAATTAGGCTGATAAAGACATTAGGTCCGAAGTCTAAGCAGGCTTTGAGAGAGGCAGTGAGCAAAATAATAACCGATGGTGAAGTTCCCGATGGATGGAAACTTAGCAGGATGAGCATGATCTATAAAGGAAAGGGGGACAAAGCTGACATAAACAACTACCATCCTATAACAGTGACATCAGTGGTCTACAGGCTGGCGATGCAGATTATAAAGGAAAGACTGCAGGCATGAATAGAAGATAAGGGGGTGCTGGGGGAACTGCAGAATGGGTTTCGGAAACACAGGAGGTTGGAAGACAATCTGTTCTCACTGACGCAGTGCATCGAAATAGCAGAAAAGGAACACAGGCCCCTGTGGCTAGCATTCTTGGATATCAAGGGAGCGTACGATAGCGTGGTTCAAGAGGAATTGTGGGGAATACTGGACACACTAGGCGTGGAACATGTAGTCACTAATCTTTTAAAGGGTATCTATAAAGGTAACAAGGTAGTTATAAAGTGGGAAAAACAGGTATCCAAGCCTGCAGAGGTAAAACGGGGGCTTAGGCAGGGGTGCCCCCTGTCACCCTTATTATTCATGATGTACCTAAAAGGATTAGAGGCAAAATTAGAGGGAAGTGGGCTGGGCTTCAACCTCTCTTTAGTCAAACAAGGAAAACTTATTGATCAGGCACTACCAGCATTAATGTACGCAGATGATATATTGCTAATGGCCAACAACAAGGAAGATTTGCAGAGATTGATGGACATCTGCGGTAATGAGGGAGATAGGTTAGATTTTAGATTCAGTAAGAAAAAATCAGCAGTCGTGATTTTTAATGATAACGAAGGTAGTGAGCTTAGAATACAGGAGGTCACGCTAGAGATGACAGATAAATACAAATATCTCGGTGTATGGATAAGCAATGGGACCGAGTACCTAAGGGAACACGAAATATATGTGACTGAAGGTAACAGGAATGCAGCGGTGATGAAAAACGGGGCACTGTGGAATTACAATAGGTATGATGTTGTGAGAGGAATATGGAAAGGGGTCATGGTTCCTGGGCTGACGTTCGGCAATGCGGAATTGTGCATGAGATCAGAAGTTCAAGCAATATTAGAAATTAAGCAACGTGGAATAGATAGGCTTGCTTTAGGAGCTCACGGGAATACACCAAATCAGGGAGTACAAGGTGATATGGGATGGACATCATTTGAGGGCAGGGAAGCTAGCAGCAAGATAAAATTTGAGAAGCGATTGAGAGAAATGAAGGAGGAGCGTTGGGCTAGGAAGGTTTTCAGCTACTTGTACATGAAGAATGTCGATACAAAATGGAGGAAGCGAACCAGGAAGTTGACTGGTAAATACTTAGAAAACAGCAGGTGGCCAAACCAAAAAGAACTATCGGTTAAGAAGAAAGTGAAGGAAACGGAGACTGACATGTGGAAAATGCGCATGATTAAGAAGCCCGCACTAGAGATCTATCGAACTTTTAAGCAGGAAATTGCCAAGGAAAGTATCTATGATAATACTCAGGGTAGTTCTCTACTGTTTGAGGCAAGGACGGGAGTACTGCGAACCAAGACATATCGGGCCAAATATGAAGGGGTTGACACAGTATGCAGTGCGTGTGGAGAGGAAGAAGAAACTGCCGAGCACTTGATAATGTTCTGTAAAGGGCTTCACTCTATTGTTCAGGATGATGGCGCAGAGTTTTTCAAAGCACTGGGATTTAGGGACCGGGAGGGCAAAATAGACTTTAAGCAAGTAGACTTAACTAGAAGGAGGTTATCTGATTGGTGGCTAAAGTCAAGGCACGAGTGAAAATTAAACTCTTCACTGCAAAGTACGAATCCTCAAACTCACTTTTTAAGGAATAAATAAATAAATATAGTTTTGATGTCATTAAGTATTACGGCTTGGTGGCGCTAGCCACCGCCCGATCTAAGGGGTACAGCCATATCCATCCATCCATCCATCCATCCAGCCACGCTGCTGCAGAAATTGCGGCTGCTTGCGCGCGGTTGGCCGGACCGTGCCCAGAGGGGTTTTTACTGCAGCGCAGCCTTACTATCTTATGTGTAAAAACCTTCAAGGCCCTAAATCGCAAATGAAGTACGAACCCGCGCAACGACTTTTTGCGCACTATGTAAACGCATCTACGAGCGATTTAAATGTGTGCCGATGCGTGGTTTACGAGATAAGGGTATACTATTGTACTCACTCTTCCTGTACGATGCGGAATCGCCATATCTATAGCCGGTCCTTTTTCGCGATTTTTAAATAGCCGTTTTGACACAATATAATCCCGGTTCCGCGCACGCACCGCATGTCCAGAGATCTTATATGAGTTTTTCGGTCCAGCAGCCAGTCTATGAGAAATCGCATGTTTTTTTGACAGGACGCCATCGGTCCCACTAAAAAATCTTTCGCTTAAATATACTTTATGCGCTTGTTGCTCTCCTTATTTTTATGGTGTTATTCAACTTCACGTAAAACTTTACAGAATGCAAGTGGGGGCCAGTTTTGTTATTCCTGTTTCATCTGTGCCCGAGTTTAAGATGGTCGAGTTACTACCTTCACCAACCTTGTCAGATTTTCTGTGCTTGTACAGCTAAATTCTCTTTTGTTATTGTCCCTCCTTTAATCAATGCCATGCAGCCTGGAGAGAAGTAACAAATAAATAAAATACCTTACTGGGGACAACTCATCTAGGATCGTGCCAGGCAGGGACTCTGCGGAATACAAAAAGGGACCTTATGGGATTGCGTGTGTATGTATGTATGTTTGCATGAGTGCGCATACCGGTGTGTTCGTGTCCATATATATATGCACACTTACATATTAGTGCTTCGTGCACATTCAAAAGACAAAATATTTTGTTATAAGAAGAACAACTCTAAAACAACTTTATTCAAAGAACTTGCAAACAAATCACCGATAGCCAGTGAGGCATTTCGGGAAAAAATGCAACAAGAAATATTTTCATCAAGCAGAAAGCTGTTTCAAATCAGCGCTTGAAAGATTTGAAAACATTTAACTAAAAACACAATTTCAGGCTTTACTCTCGCATCCTGACCTTGAACATTTTTTCACACATTGCTGACCTCCACTGTACTTCGCTTTTCTTACTTGCTGGATGGCTACGACGAGTAGAGCTTTGCGAGCTTCTTCTTCTCCTGTGACTGCTTCTTTAGAGCCCCGTTGACATGCTGACAATGCTGCCTCATTCGCATGCTTACATAGTAATGCAGCAGCTGCGCGATCACTTCTTCTTTGTGCTCAGAGCATGGGAATGTTAGCGTGTGCGTGTCGAGCACACCATCGATCGTGTCCCAGTAGACAGTGTTCCAGTCCGCATAGTCGACAAATGGCCGCTCAGCATGCTTGAAGAGGTTAAAGATGCCAACAGTGGGATGTGTGAGGCCTCCTCTCGTTTTTGCATTTGTGAGAGCTGCTGCAGTCGAGGTGTTGTTCTTAACATTGAAAGCCGACAAACAAGCTGCGCATGTCGTGATCTTTCGCATTTTCCTGCATATGAACCCTGTTACATAGTAGATTATGCAGTCTGTCACTTCCGTTACGTCACCACCGTGCTGGCGTATGACCTCTTCACAGTCCCAGTCGTCCGTAGAAACCAAGTTGTCCAGTTTTTCCTTAACCTGGGCTACGAAGTCAGTGGAAGTCAACTGTTCATCTGTGCTTATTAGCGCTCTAAAATCCTAGATCGCCAACAAATCCTTCTCCCCTTCAACCACAGAGCAGTTACCATACTTAGGGGGCTTCAGGATACTGTATATTGACAACGTTTGATAGAGCTGCAGGAACGTCGGCATCGATGGGTGATCATTCTGACTTCCTGCTAGCCGTATCTTCCCCCCAAAAAAAAAACGCTCTATTGGATCCTGGTTGAACTTGCTTGTTAGGACGTACCTGAAGCTGTACGCAGTAAGCAGAACATGACAAAGGTTCCTAGTCGAAGCTAATGTTACTCGCAGGCCTTCAGCTGTGCTTTTTGTAAGGAACATGTCTTTCGTGATTGCACCAGTTTGCATTTCTTTTTCCTACTCGTTAAGCCAGTGAAGGCCATCACCCAGAATTTCTAGGTCGGGGCTGTGCATCCCAATTCCCTCAGCTGGGAACCGTCGGTTCAAGGCGTCAAATAAGTTGTTCAGAAATAAAGTGAATTTCTCTGTTGCCTCACTCCCTACAAGACTGTGGGCACCTTTTCCTCTGTAAAACTGTATTCCGGCTGCCATTGAGCGGCTGAAAATCTGCGTCGCGAGTTTAACTCGCATTTTTTCACACTGGCTTGGGTTGATGTGGGAGTTCGTTATTTTTGGGCATACTTTTAGCCCTCCAAAATGACCAAGGTCTTCTTCGTACACTGTAGCATAGTCGTCCCACCTAATCCACTTCCCTTCTTTTTTGAGACACCTCTTCTGCTTGAGCCGGTTTCTTATGCATTTGAACAAATGCGGGACGTCAGAAAATGCAAACACCTTTCGTTCCGGCTCAGTGGGATGCGTGAAAGAGTTGCAGCTTCTTCCAAGCTCTCCATTAATGCCGAGTGTATTCCACATACTTCTATTTGTGGAAGCACCATCACAGACAAATCCATGAACCTTGGCAACAGCGTCTTCCATTAGCACAATTGCCTGGAGTAACAACTGTGCAAGAACTGACCCCTTAGTCGCGTTTTTAGCAGCAAATGCTCCAATAGGTTGAGCGTAACTATCACCAAATGGACAAAACGTAAACACTAGAGCATGATCAGCAAGTTCTCCGGCATTGTCCCCAGCATCTTGTGTCAAGCCCACATAGGTCATACTCTTGGAATTCACTTTCCTGCTTTTGCGGACCTGCATCTCGTCAAAGATGATCATTCCATGCCGCTTGAAATCAGCCATCTTGTTTATCCTTTTTTCCAAGGCAGAGAAGAACTTCTGGTCGAAGGCAGATTTGAAGCCCACCATTGAAACATAGCGGCGAATGGTTCGTACTGATGGCAACGCAAAGACTTCATTCTCCATCAGAAACCTGTAGCCAGCAGGTGACCTGATGTGGAGCAAAAAGCAAAGCAGGATCCAATTATCTGAGTATCTTCGGCCTTTTTTTTGGACTCCGTTTTGCTAGCAGCCACACATTCCTTTAGGACTAGCTGCTGGCCTTCCGTCAGGTTTGCTTCTTGAGATATGCGCTCGAGGGTGTCAGTGCTGATATTTTCCAGCTTGGATTTGCAGGCAGCTAACTCTATTTCGATCTTTTTTTTTGCTTTTAAGAATGCGAACTTTTGATCTGTAGCAAGCGATCCTCGCTTTTCGCGTAAGGTCCACACGTGCTTTCTTCGAAGGGCTGGCTAGGAGTCGAATGTTCTTCCTTGTAGTTTGCTTCTTTTTTCGAGAACTGTGGATTCGGAGAGTGTCGTTTAGCCTCCTGCAGGCCTGGCAGCTTCCTGAATCGCAAAACAACAAACACCTTTTGTGCCGCCACACTCCACACGGATCAACGTACGCACTTTCAGGGTGTATATCATAGTAGACATCATTGCTAGAGCCACCAGCACACACACGCGTTTCATTAAACTTTTGCACAACACTCTCAACATCACTTAAGCAGTTCAGAGGGACATCACCGCCAATACCGCTGATGTTCACATGACGGCCATAAATAAAAGTGCGCACTAACATAGTGCCAGTCGTTGTAGCCGTTACCTCAAGTGTTTTGTGCTGAAAAGGACGTTGGTCGCGGTTCTTTGGCAAAGCCGCTTTTGCGAAGACAACAGCTTGTACCCCAAAACATTCAACACAATGGGCTGCCCAGGTGGGTCCTGGAAGTTTAACACTGGCAACTGAGGTTGACAGCCGCGAAATCGAGAGACACTGCGTTGTATCCTCCGCACAGTCCGGCATTCCTTCATGTTTTCCGCTCCCTTGGCAGTAGGCCGTAGATGCGATTTCTGAATTTGAAAAGAAACGAAAAAAAACAGACAAACATGTTTAATTAACGTAACCGAACACATAAGCTAGGTGAATAGATGCAGCTACGTGTGAGCTAAGATGTACGATTTACGAAGTTGATACTAATTGAAATGTCGTCTTTTAGTGTAGAATGGTAACAGGATAGCATATTCTACTGGAAAGTACAAGCAGCAAACCTTTAGACATTTTAAATGGCATTTAATTTCTAGACCCGCTAAGACATAGAAGTAAATGAACAGCGTTGGTGAATATGAACGCCCGCATAACATGGTAAGTATTTGAACAATGGTCATGGATAAATGTACACTTTACTGAATAAACACTGAATACCTTTGCGTCATCCAAGCCAAGCTTCCCTGGATACGAAGAGCGCGATGAGGAGCTGTCACCGTCCTGGTTCTTTTCTGCAAGGGGTGCGTCTTCTCCGCTGGAATGCGGCTGGCATGGTGCAGAATCGCAGCTGCCGATACGAAGTTTCTTGAGTGGCCTCACATCGGCTGCTTGCTCCTCGGTTTCTGCACCTGCTGTTTTCGCAGGCAACACGACTTTTCTTGCGACGGGCCAGTCACTTGTGGTGGGCTGTCGCTTCAGAGGAGACTTTCTACACTTTTGTTCCCGGGTGAGGTACTTTGGACAACACGGGAAAATGCACGGGACAGCATTCGCGGACAACGTCGGCCTTTTCGGGGCATCCAGGAGAACCCTGCCGTACGATTCCGCGTAGTACTTTGTACACACCATTTCGTCCGGAAAATGCTTCGCGCAAACGTGGTCACTCGACTGCAACGCCCTATCCGATCTCGGAATGGCGTGGCGCCACGTCTCCAAACGAGCATGCTCCGACGGAGCTTTAAAAAGTGGCACACGTTCTGTAACCTGAATTACAGTTAGGAACAAAACACTTCTTCCCCATTGCCGAGAAGGTTGAGCGCACACAGCTCAGTTTAAATTATCGCGCTTCTAAACGCGGCCACAACACTCCAGCAGTGAGCCAAGCCGCGCTCGCCGTTCGACCGGTTCGACTGGGACCCTGTCACAGAACGAGCGCTAACCAAGAGCGCGCCGCCAAATCCTTGCGACAACGGGCGGCAGAAACGCCGCGAGGTAAAAAGAAAAAAAAAGAAAGCCAACATCCAGGGCTCCCGGGCGCGCGCTCTCCCCGCAGAAGCACGGCTTCGCAGACGATCCTCCTCACCCCACATCGGCGGCCCAGCAAGACCGCGATTTTTCTAGAACGAAGGAGGCGGGGTCAGACCGAGTGAATCATCCTCCGGAGAGGGCAGTCGAACCGTCTCGTGCCTCTCCCCAGCCTTCGCTGCGTATCGCGCCGACGAAATGACGAGAAATTTCTGGAAGGTGGCGCGGAAGGTATTTAATCGAGCGGCCGAGACGAGAAAGCAGGAGAAGACGGAAAGTTAGCGCCGGAACGCGTAGGGATTCCGCTGTGGAGTCGGCGAAGGTTCTGCCCGTAGTGACAGAACAGGAGGAGACGGAAGTGAGCGCCAGAGTGCGTAGAGATTCCGCCGTGTAGTCGGCGAAGTTTTTGGTCCGTAGGGACGGCTCGAGCTACAGGCAAGAGCGTGGGTTTACCGCTATCGAGCGAAGACGCGGGCAACAGCTGCGTGTGTGAAGCCGACGGATTTCCGGCGAGGAAGCTTGAAGCTTGGAGAGTGGCCATTTGAGGACGCGAGGTTTCCTGGAAGAGAAACTTCGAGAGCTACGGAACGACAACAACGCTGGACTTTGAGTGAGTGATTCTTGGAAGAATATCATTCAGACTTTTGTTCCAAGGACTTTGGACTGAATAGGTTTTCCATCTCTTTAGCCCTTAAGTGTCTTGGTTGTTCAATGCATGCGACTGCATTGTAGTGCGTATTGTTGTCTGTGTCCGTTGTTTTGAGTGCGGCTGATTGTACTGTGTAGTACGTTGTCTGATTGGTGACGTATTGTATGTAACTATTGTGGAGTGTGCATTCTTGTGTATTGTTTTCGATCTGCCATTTTTGAGAATATAATATTTGTTTTGTTTATCAACTCTCGACTCTGACTTGTTCTTTGGGCCACAGCCGGCGTCTGCTGGCGCACCAATAAGGACCACTTCTAAATTGTCCACGCTTTCGTGGTGCGGTTCGGGGGGCCGATACTTCGGCTCTTGGAACTAGCCCGGCGATCGCCTCCCTAATAACGGGACAGGTGTGACAGACCCCATACCGCAGCGCCCTCAACAATTGCGAAATCGGCGCCGCCACGCGCTCCGAACACGATGTGGTCGCGCCGGTTGCCGAGGGGACGGCGGAGTGTCACCTTACACCGTGGAAAGAGCCTACCCTGTTCAGCATTCTGCACTAGTGTTGATAAAGAGGGCAGGCATATATGCTGTGATTTTTTTGTTGCAAGAAGTGCCATGGAGAATCATCAATATATATGCGTTTAATGAGGTTCCGAAACGACTTGAGTTATTTGAAAAAGTGCGTAATTTAATTGCAGTCAACAGATGCACGGTACTTATGGGAGATTTCAACTGCGTATGTGAAGCTATTGATCGTTATAATTCGTCTGGAAAGAGAGACAGGAGTGGTGAGCTTTTATCCGGTATTGTAGATAATGCAGGACTAATTGACATCGGTGTCTCGAATCGGGCAACAGCTTATACAAGAGTACAAGGCAGTTCTCATGCTCGCCTTGACCGGATTTACGTGTCCTCATCACTCCTATCTCATAAAATGTCCTGCAGCACCGAAGCTGTATCATTCTCAGACCATTGTATTGTCATAGCGCAAATTGGTGAAAATCGTCACAAACAATTCCGTCCCCAGTGGGCCCTTTGGAAAATGAATGCGAAGCTCCTCTGTGATCAGGAATTCATGAATCGCGCCCAGGTGGCATTGAGGCAATCTTTTTCGATTGGTTTTCATATCTTCGCTGCTTGGGAGTTTTTTGAACAAGAAGTTCGTGCTATAGCTTTAGAAATTGGGGCTGTTAAGTCTTCCTATAGAAAAAAATGATGAAAAGATACTTGTTGCGATCTTTATGAGATGGAATGCGAAATGTCGGGAAAGTACATCAAAGACATTGAGAATATTGAGTGCCAACTACAGAGATATGATGCTGCTCGCTACCAAGGGGTACGTATTAGATCTCGGAACCAGCGCACTTTAAATTCTGAGCAACCGACGCGCCAAGCTTTACTTGATGAGCAACGCCATGCGATTTCGAAAGTTATTCCAGACTTGTACTTTAACGATGTGCTCATAAAAGATAACGGAGACATTACTTTGGCGTTCGAAACGTACTATAACAGTTTATTTAGCTCTCCCTCTGATGATCTTGACGCTCACCTCAAGGCTAGTTTTGTTTCTCTTGTGAACCCCTTGAAGGACAATGATTGTGCTGTCATTAATGGGCCCATTACTATACAGGAAATTGAGCAAGCAATCGACAACTTGCCTTTATTGAAAACACCAGGCCCTGATGGCATCTCAGGCAAATTTTACAAAGCTTCCAAGCAAACACTTGCTCCCATATTGCTGAATATTTTACAGATGAGTTATGACATGGATACACTCCCACAATCTTTTTGCAAATGTCACACTGTGTTAATACTGAAAACAACTGACAAGGAAAAACTTCGCTTCGTCGAGGGCTACAGACCAATATCACTGTCAAATGTGTACTACAAAATTTTCGCAAAAGTATTAGCGAATAGGTTGCAATTTGCTATGTCGATCCTCATTGGGTCTCATCAGACATGTGGTATCAGAGGTCTATCCATACAAACCAATATACATGCCGCTCTAACAGTGCTTCAATGCTGTCATGGTTCTCAAAAACATCTTGCAATGCTACAGGTAGACCTTGCAAAAGCTTTTGATCGTGTTCGTCATTCCTTCCTTTTTTTTCTTCTCGAACAAGCTAATGTTGGCAAAGTTGTTCTTAAAGGCGTTAAACTATGCTATAATGAATGCTCAACTCGCCTGATAGTTAATGGTCAACTCTCCAAGCCAGTTTCTAATCGCTCTTCTGTTAAACAGGGATGCCCGATGTCACCTCTTTTATTTGCACTTTATCTAGAACCACTGTGCTTAAGCATAATACAGTCGAGGTGCATTCGTGGCTTTAGTATATTAGGCAGTGAGGTTAAAGTATTGGCTTATGCAGACGATGTCGCATTCTTTTGCACAGATAAACCAAGTGTCGAAAATGTGGTATATACTATTGAAAAGTTTGGCGTAGTATCAGGAGCTCGTTTAAGTGCCTCTAAAAGTTTAGGACTGTGGTTTGGCTTGTGGGGTAGCACACCGAACCACTTTGCAGGGATTAATTGGACAAGAACTCCTCCAACATACCTCGGTGTACCATTGCATGCATATAGATTCAGCGCGCATTACTGGAAGGAACGCGTCCCTAAGCTTGAACGACAGGCCCAGACCTTTGTTCCTTATCGACTTTAGATATTTGGGAGAGCTGAAGCTTGCAATGCTTTCTTAGCGATAAAGCTTTACTGTGTATTGCAACTTATTCATTGCGAAAGATTTTATATAAAACGCTTTCATCGGATTTTCGCTACTTTCATATGGTCTTCGACTTTTGAGCCCATGCGTCGTGATAATATATTCAAGCCAGTTAGTGAGGGTGGATTAGGATTAAAACACCTTTATCTATGGCAAATAGTGTCCCGATTCTTCTTTTTTTGGGACAATTCCCATCCTGTAATCCATTCCTTCTTTCAGGTTACACTGGTTGATTGCTTACCAGATTTAATTGTTTCATCGAACTTCTCCGCACGCCCTTGCTTGTGGGGATTCATGCAAGAAGTTTACCTCGCAGCTCAGTTCCTTAAAGCTCCCTTTTCTGTAGAATACTTGTACACAGTATCGCGCAAGGTGCTGTATAAGGATCTACTGAGTACACTCTTCCCACCTCCATTGTACCACTCACTGTACTCCAATCTTCCAGGCTACGATGTGTTGAAGTGAGTGCGCAAAATGTACATTCCACCGAATTCAAAAACATTCTTCTATAAGCTCCACTCTAAAACATTGGCGGTAAACACATGGTTAGAAAAAAAAGGGTATTTTCATTCCGTCTGTTAACTGCCGTCTATGTGATGTGCCGGAAACGAGTGAACATTGCTTTGTTAGCTGCAAAGATGCCATACTGTCTTGGGATGTCCTTCAGCGAGCACTGAAAAAACGTTTCGTCATTAATTCTCACACAATACGTTATCTTCTACCAGCAGCGCTTGATGAAGTACCATATGATATGTTTTTCCTCGTGGGTATGCACAGCTTGTGGAAGGCACGAATGCAAGACCGCAATGCAGAGCCCACCACCTCTTCAAGCGCACACTTCATTCAAATGGCTATCCACCTAAAAAACATTTACGACGAGCTAGACTTTAGGCCGTACTCCGTCTTAGAGAACTGTTTGACCTCACCCCTTTTTTGTTTGTATAACACGATGTGAAGAAGTCTCTATGTGAGGAACTCACGCTGTGTTAGTCATTTAGTGTTTATGAGTAACGCTTGAGCGCTTACATTCGCGATTTGATTGTGCTTTTGTTCGCTTGATTTTGTATTTATTGCGCAAGTACTTTATTAAATACCATAAAAAAAGTGGCGTGGCTCAGTGGTAGAATACTGGGCAGGCACGCAGCGGACCCGGGCTCGAGCCCCAATGTGTCATTGGTGCTAGGTTTTTTTTTCTAATTTTGCGCGATGTTGCTATACGGGCACCGGCGGCGGCAGCGGTGGCGCACAACTACGGTGCCGCGCATGACCCGAGTTAACATCTCATATCAGCTTTCGCTGTAAAATAGCGCGAAGTAGAAGATACGAACGAGAATAACAGACTGGACGAGCGCCGACTACTGTTTATTGCTTATAAAGGAAAAGGTGTGAGGTAAGAAGTTACGTCAACTTTGGAGCCATTCGATCGTCACTATAGAAATGTAAAACCTGTTAATCAACAAGATTACAATTTTAAGAGCGCACCTAGGCACACGAGAGATAGTTAATCTCTTCTTTGATTAGTGTTATGGACTGTTCACTAACACATCTGTCGCCCATTAGTTTAGTCGCGAAAGCTTCGGCTATAAGACAACCGCGCACGCTTGACTATTTTCCTGTGAGTTTGCAGCCTCTGAACTCCGGCGTACATTCGCCTGTGCTGCAATATAGTGCCATGTTGCTGCCCTGTTTTAGACGATGATTCTTAAGGTGTTCAAGTCGCTGCTTGAGACAACGCCCCGTTTGTCCAACGTACGTCTCCTTGCAGGAAAGTTGATTGATTGATTTGCGGGGCTTAACGCCCCAAAACCACGGTATGATTATAAGAGACACCATAGTGGTGGGCTCTGGAAATTTCGACCACCTGGGGTTCTTTAACGTGCTCCCAAATCTGAGCACACGGTATGAGCGGCCAGTATGAGCGGCCTCGCCCCCGAAGGTCGCTGTGGTTAGTTTTCCCGGCGTGGACTGGGTGACCGACCCTGCGCCACGCTCGAATAGGTACGGCGATTAGGAGAGAATTGCCGCGGTGACGAGGAGCGTGACTTGTGCAAGGACGACGAAGTTCCGCGCTGCTGAGAGCCACACACTCTTCAATTTCAGGGGCCGCTGACCGAACCTGGGTGGCGGTGAGTTCGTCGAAAATCCGCATAGTCCAAGTTGTCGGTAAGAACAGTGTCGGTACAGGTGCCCAGCTTCGCCACAATGGAAGCAGAGAGAACGTCTATGTGGCGCACGCGAGACGTCTTATTTCCGCGAAATCAGGCGAGGTACGCTGTAATATGGCACCGCTTGGACCGTCTGCAGCATGGCTGGGACCAGGGTGGGATGCGGTATTGCGGGTGTAACAGGTTGCCGCAAAGCTTGAGCATACGACATGCGGGGTAAGTCACTGGGTGGTTGATAATCCCGCATGAAAGGAGGTTCTCTTAAAGCATGCTGGACTTAATCTCGGACTACGCTGGACAACGAGGAGATAGTGGGCTGCGAAGGCACTGATAGCTTCTGGAGTTCTTCGCAGATGACTGAACGTATGAGCTCTCGGAAGAAATTCATTTGGCCACCGAAAGCTCCCAAGTAGTCCTAGTTGAAGCGTTGAAGTGCCGTTCGTATGACGCGGCCCGGTGCCTAAGAGTGCTTTCGATGGTGACGGCTTCTCTGAGAAATTCGAAAACAGTCTTGGGAGGACTGCACACAAGCCCACCGAAAAGGTGTTCTTTCACCCCGCGCATGAGGTACCGTACCTTCTTTTTTTCTGGCATGCCGGGGTCAGCTCGGTGGAAAAGACGCGTCATGTCCTCGACCTACATCGCAACCCCTTCATTCGGCTGTTGTATGCGGGACTGCAGATCGCGCTCAGCTCTCTCCCGTCGGTCAGGGCTGGCATATGTTCCAAGAAGTCGGCGTTTGAAGTCTTCCCACGATGTAAGAATACCTCCCCGGTTCTCATACTATACACGTGCGCCGTCCAAGAGACTGAATAGACGTGCCACAGTTTGTCTGCGTCGTCTCACTGGTTGTTCACGGCAACAAACTCGTAATGAACGAGCCAATCTTCGACATCCTCAAGTGCAGTGCCATGAAAGGGATTTGGCATTCGTGGTGTGAGTAAGGTGCAATGAAGCGGCGTTACGCCGTTCGTACCATTTGGGTTGGTGTCAGTAGGGCTGGTCAGAGCTGCCATGTTGTTTACGAGCAGTCCAAACTCAGGGGATTGCCTTCAGATTCTTCTGCTGGCGCTGTGCACAGGAGTGACCACCGGTACGATGCTTGAGTTCTTGTTATGTGGAGGGGTACGGTGCATAGATTACCTAGCACGTCCACCAGTTTGTCACGCACCAAGAGCCGTGAAGACAAGACAGGAACAGCGGGGCAGAAAGGCACGAGCGTGCATCTTTAAACGAATCGCTAACACACACTTCTTCTTTGTTCTCTTTTCCCTTTTCGGCTCGCTAGGGCTTGCCGGCTCACAACTCTAGGTGGCAATATTGTCACATAATACAAGAGGGGGAACACACACAATGATTTATTGAGGGCGAACTAGTGCCCAGAAAAGTAGCTATGTCACAAAGAAGAGTCTGCTAAAAGCGTTCCGCTTACGTGTCCCTTTCTCAACAACTACTCTGTCAGTCTTCCCGGCTCGTGCTCGTACACCAGAGGCCTGCGCTGCTCTGCCCAAGATGCGTGAGCAGGCGCGAAACACAGTAGACGCCCGCATAGCGTTTTGTTGGTTGCGAGGCACTGCAGACGCCCACATAGCGTCTCGTTGGTTGCGAGGCACTGCAGACGCCCACATAGCGTCTCGTTAGTTGCGATGGTGGTGGTGAAAAACATTTAATAACCATTAAATGGTTACAGAGAGGTGATTGGGTTGGGGCCTTATTGGCCTCCTACCCTCACAGCACTAGGTGGAACCCCTATTCCGGAGCTCCATTGGCAAGCAACGCCGCCTGCGCCCGTTGAACCAGAGCCTCTTGGGCCTTCAGCTCTTGACAGCCGAGCAGGGCCGCCTCCCAGTCCTCTCTCGTGGGATTAGGGTTGGGGGGGGGGGGATAGATGGATTAGACTGGCACGCCCAGACGATGTGAAAGGTGTCAGCCACCTCACCACAGAACTGGCACGTGCCATCAAAGGATGAATTGAAATGTTTTAGCACTGCCGGGCACAGTACAGTATTGGTAAACAGTTTTAACAGGAGCCGCTCGTCAGCGCGATGCAGTCCCTTACAAGGGTCTTGATAGCGCCGGTGCTCCTCCTTGTAGTAATTGGTAATATCTTTGAATGAGGCACTGTAGACGCTCACATAGCGTCCCGTTGGTCCTCTTTGTAAAATAATTAGTAGGAGCAATCTCTGCGGCATTACTCCCCCTCCGAAATGCGCATCGTCTCGATGCGTGAATTCGGAAGGTTAATAGTCGAGGGGGTAGATGTTTTATTCTCTTTCGTGGTATGGCTTCATGCGGACAACGTGGACGACCTCCGCATGGTTTTGCCGTTTCGAGCGCTCTTGTCCGTCAAGGATTACTTCATAAGTTAGGTCACTTAGCCGGCGAAGGACCTTGTATGGACCAAAGTACCGTCGAAGGAGCTTTTCTGACAGGCCGCGGCGTCGTATTGGTCTCCAGATCCATACTTGATCACCTGGCTGGTACTTGACTCCCCTGCGGCGCAGGTTGTAGTAGTTCGCATCCTTGAACTGTTGTTGACGTATTCGGGGCCTTGCCAACTGGTGTGCTTCTTCAGCTTTCTGCAGGAATTGGTCAATGTCAGATGGCTCGTAGTGGTCATTGTCGACTGGGAGCATGGCGTCGAGAGTTGAATTGACTATGCGACCATAGACAAGCTGAAATGGGGTGACGCGGGTGGTCTCTTGGAGGGCCGTATTATAGGCGAACGTTGCGTAAGGCAGGACTTCATCCCACGTTTTATGCTCCAAGTCCACGTACATCGACAGCATGTCAGCGATCGCGCGATTTAAGCGTTCCGTTAACCCATTCGTTTGGGGATGGTACGCAGTGCTTTTCCTATGGCTGGTGTTGGAAGCTAGCGGCTGCAGATCCGTGCCTTGAAAGGTACTCCTATAGGCCTTTCACCATTACGCGGGCATGAAGCATACACAGAAAACCCACGCAGACCGACCCTTCGGTATGGACAGTGTCGGTAAAGATGTCTAGCTTCTCCGCAGTGAAAACAGAGCGGTGTCCTGTCAGGTGAGCGCCTCACATGGCTTTTCCGTGGTCTCCGCTCTCCAAGAAAAGGTGGGCTGGTCGAAGCTGACTGGTAGGCACCGGGAGTCGCGAACGAGGCATTGTGGACGGCAGGTTGGCGTAAAGCGTCTGCGTACGTTGATACATGGCGTTCCTGCAGGGGTTGTTGAAGTCGAAGAGGTTGCACTTCTGGTTTCGGCTGAAGAATGGCGTGCCGAACTTCATCACGGATGACGGGTGTGAGGGATGAAACTGTCGGCATGACTTGCGGTTGGAGAATGTTACGAAGCTCCTCTTTGACGATGGAACGCACCAGCTCCCTCAGCGTCTCGTTACTGCTGTCTCGCTTTGCCAAAAGGACGCCCGCGGGCTCACTACCGGCATCCCGATTGTAGTGACGGGCACGCTGATGCAGTGCTCTTTCTATGGTCGTGGCTTCTGTGCGGAATTCAGCAACGGTACGTGGAGGATTGCGAACCAGGCCTGCAAATAAGTCCTGTTTGACTCCACGCATCAAATGGCGCACTTTCTTTTCTTCGGTCATGTACGAATCGGCTCGTTTGAAGAGGCGGGACATGTTCTCGGTATACATGCTGACACTCTCATTCGTGCGTTGGTTTCTTGATTGAAGGGCATTTTCTGGCCTTTCCCGGCGATCCGGGCTGGCATACGCAGCAAGCAACTGCTGCCGAAAGTCTTCCCACGTCGCTATTGCCCCTTCGTGGTTCTCAAACCATATTCTCGCTCCATCCTCCAACGCAAAGTACACGCGGCCCAATTTCCTCGCCTCATCCCAGGCATTGGTCCTTGCGACCCGCTCAAAATGCTCCAGCCAGTCTTCCACATTTTCGTGCGCGTCACCGTGGAAGGGTTCAGGTAAGCACGGGGGAGACTCGATGAGTTCAGATGTTGAAGCTGGATTGGCCATTTCTCTGAGATTGGCGGTAACCGCTGCCCGTGTTGCTGGAGTAGTGAGGAGTGGTCCGAATTCAGGTGACTCACCTCGGAGGCGGCGACTTGAACGCTGGTGTACTGGAGTAAGTTTGCCAGGCTCCAATCGCTGGGGGTCAGGGCTTCTTTCTCTTGCGCCAAGGGGACTTCCAATCATACCCCGCACCTCCACCAGAATGTCACGTAATACAAGAGGGGGAACACACACAATGATTTATTGAGGGCGAACTAGTGCCCAGAAAAGTAGCTATGTCACAAAGAAGAGTCTGCTAAAAGCGTTCCGCTTACGTGTCCCTTTCTCAACAACTACTCCGTCAGTCTTCATGGCTCGTGCTCGTACACCAGAGGCATGCGCTGCTCTGCCCAAGATGCGTGAGCAGGCGCGAGACACAGTAGACGCCCACATAGCGTCTTGTAGGTGTCGAGGCACTGCAGACGCCCACAATATGATTATAGCAACGGCAATATTACCCATTTGTTCAAGCTCAGTTTCATTCCCACAGTCACAGCTAATATCGGACACAATGAAGTTAATCATCATAGTCCCGGACCATGACAACTTCAACAGTGATCGCTCGAATATGCTTAGTTTGTTTTGCACTCATGACTATGTTCTTTCTAGGAACGTTTCTAGACCTAGTTCTAGAAACGTTGCTTTCTAGTGCCTTCACAGTCGCCATATGAATAGTCTCTAAACTACGGCACGCAGCAGACGTCCCCCACTTGCCGCGCGCGCTCTTCCAGATTATAGAACGCAAGACGATAGTTATAGCGCGAGAACAGAACCAGGACAAAGGGACAAGAAGGAGACGTCGTCGTTCTGTTCCCGTGCTATAACTATAGCGTCATGCCATACCAACTAGCCCAAACTGCCACCGTGACTTCTAAATGTAGAACGCAAACGATGCATGGATGGATTGATGTGGCTGTACCCTTTAGATCGGGCGGCGGCAAACGCCACCTAGCCGTAATGCTTAGAGAACCAAGAACTAGATTTATCTTTTTCTTTCCTTTAAATAGTGAAGTTGAGAACTGGTGCTTTCGGTGAAGGGTTTAATTTTAACTCGTGCTTTGAATTTAGCCACCAATCGCATAACCTGCTTCTAGTTAATTCTACCCGCTTAAAGTCTATATTGCCCTTCCTGTCCCTAAACCACAGCGTTTTGAAAAACTCTGCGCCATCGTCCTGAACTATAGGGTGAAGCCCTTTACAGAACATTATCAAGTGTTTGGCAGTTTCCTCTTTGTCTCCACATGCACTGCATACTGTGTCTACCCCTTCGTATTTGGCCCGATATGTCTCGGTTCGCAATACTTCCGTCCTGGCTTCAAACAGTAGAGAACTACCCCGAGTATTATCATAAATCCTTTCCTTGGCAATTTTTTGCTTAAATGTTCGATAGATCTCTAGTGCGGACTTTTTAATCATGCCACTTCTCCACATATTGGTCTCCGTTTCCTTCACCTTCTTCTTAACCGATAGTTCTTTTTGGTTTGGCCCCTTGCTGTTTTCTAAGTATGTACCCGTCAATTTTCTGGTTCGCTTCCTCCATTTTGTATCGACATTCTTCACGTACAAGTAGCTGAAAACCTTCCTAGCCCAACGCTCCTCCCCCATTTCTCTCAATCGCTTCTCAAATTTTATCTTGCTGCTAGCTTCCCTGCCCTCAAATTATGTCCATCCCATATCACCTTGTACTCCCTGATTTGGTGTATTCCCGTGAGCTCCTAAAGCAAGCCTACCTATTCCACGTTGCTTAATTTCTAGTCTTGCTTGAACTTCTGATATCATGCACAAGACCGCATCGCCGAACGTCAGACCAGGAACCATGACCGCTTTTCATATTCCTCTCACAACATCATACCTATTGTAATTCCACAGTGCCCTATTTTTCATCACTGCTGCATTCCTGTTACCTTTCGTCGTTACGTATATTTCGTGTTCCCTTAGGTACTCAGTCCATTGCTTATCCATACGCCCAGATATTTGTATTTGTCTGTTATCTCTAGCGTGACCTCCTGTATCCTAAGCTCACTACCTTCATTATCATTAAAAATTACGATTGCTGAATTTTTTTTACTGAATCTGAAATCTTACCTGTCTCCCTCATTAACGCGGATGTACATCAATCTCTGCAGAACTTCCTTGTTGTCGGCCATTAGCACTTTATCACCTGCGTACATCGATGCTGGTAGTGCCTGTTGAATGAGTTTTCCTTTTTTGACGAAACAGAGGTTGAAGCCCAGTTCACTTCCCTCTAATTTGGCCTCTAATCCTTGTAGGTACATCATGAATAACAAGGGTGACAGTGGACATCCCTGCCTAAGTCCCCGTTTCACCTCTGTGGGTTTAGATACCTGTTTTTCCCACTTTATAAGTAACTTGTTACTTTTATAGATTTCCTTTACAGGCTCCTAAGGTCTTTGCTTCATTAAATGGCCGGTCATCGAGTCTATTCAAGGCACACTGGAGAGTCCGGTGATCTTCATCGAATTGGGCACAATGGCACAAGAGATGTTCAATAGTCTCTATACAGTTGCAGCTTTCACACATGGATGAATCCACCATGCCAATGCGATGGCTGAATGACTTAGAAACAATGGATAAAAGCCGATAGTGCGCTGAGCAGCCGTATTATAGGCGAATGTCACGAAGGGTAGAATTGCATCCCAGTTCGTGTGGTTGGGGTGAATGTACATGTCGATCATGTCCGATAGGGTCCGATGAAACCGTTCAGACAATCCGTTGGTCTGTGGGTGGTAGGTATGTAGAAGTGGTCTTGTGAACAGTGTTCGAGGCACGCGAAACTTGCTCGACAATGGAATAGAGAAAGACTTTGCCACGATAACTCAGGATAATGCATGGAGCTCCATGACGGAAAAAGATGTGGCGAAGAAAGAAATCGGCGATCTCAGTGGCAGTCCCAGATGGGATAGAAGCTGTTTATGCGAAGCGGGTAAGGCGGTCGACGGCCATGACAATCCAGCGATTCCCATTGGATGATATAGGAAGAGGGCCATACAAGTCGATTCCAACGACTTCAAAATGCGAGGCGGGACAAGGAAGAGTTTGCATTAAGCCAGCCGGAGCAGTTGTCGGTCGTTTTCGCCGTTGGCAATGGACACAGGAGGCGATGTACTTAGCGACGGCTGAAGAGAGGCCAGACCAAAAACAACGACTTCGTATTTTCTCGTAAGTCTTGTGATAGCCTGGATGAGCGGTGGTTAGATCATCATGAAAGGCTTCCAGAACTTCACGTTGCAGAGAACGTGGGATGACGGGTACCCACTTGTTGCCATCGATGTGGTAAATGTAGCGACATAAAGCATCACCGACAAGCTTAAATTGTTTAAGTTGTCGACGGAGTCTGGCGTTCGGAGGAGTAGTAGAGCCGGTCAAGCGGTCAACAATAGTGCGGCAGTATCGGTCGACACGTTGCTGTGAAACAAAGACGGATAGGGTGGCAGGTGATGAACTTAGCGCTGCGATTGGAGAGGTGCTGTCGTTTTGGAATATCGATGGTGAGTGGCTTCCGCTGGGCAAAGGACAGCGCGATAGAGCATCAGCATCTTGATGCTTCTTCCCAGATCTGTAGGCGACATCGAAATCATACTCCTGTAAGCGAAGAGCCCAGCGACCAAGGCGACCCGATAAGTTTTTCAGCGATGAAAGCCAGCATAGGGCGTTATGGTCGGTCACGACGGTAAAATGACGGCCGTGAAGATATGGTCGGAATCTTTGCACTGCCCAAACAACAGTAAGACACTCCTGCTCGGTGATAGTATAGTTCTTTTCTGGAGCGGTAAGAGCACGACTTGCGTAAGCAACGACGCGTTCGCGTGAGTTTTTGTCACGCTGCAAGAGTACCGCACCAAGACCATGACTACTTGCGTCGGTGTGAAGGATGGTGGTTGCGGTGGAATTGAAGTGGCACAGTACCGGACCCGACGTGAGGGCTTGCTTCAATGCCGTGAAAGCACTTTCACAGTCTTCGGACCAAATGAAGGGGACGTTCCTTGCGAGGAGTTGATGGAGCGGAGACGCAAGTTCCGCGAAGCCACGTATGAAGCGCCGGAAGTAAGAAGATAAACCAAGAAAGCTGCGCAGGTCCTTTTGACGTAGTGGACGAGGAAAATCGAGGACGGCGGCAAGCTTCTCGGGGTCGGACCGAATTCCTTCTTTGCTGACAAGGTGGCGAGAACCTTGATTGCCTTGCTAGCAAAGGTACATTTCTTGGTGTTAAGCTGTAGACCGGCTTTTACAAGGCATGTGAGGACTTCGTCAAGACGTTGTAGATGCTGCGAGAACGTGGATGAAAACACTACTATGTCATCGAGATAGCACAGACACGTTTTTCATTTCAAACCACGCAATACGCCGTCTATCATGCGTTCGAAGGTGGCGGGCGCATTACAGAGTCCAAAAGACATCACATTAAACTCGTACAACCCATCTGGCGTTGAAAAGGCGGTCTTCTCTTTATCAGACTCCGACATTGGTATCTGCCAGTAGCCTGACCTAAGGTCGAGGCTAGAAAAATACTCTGCGCCCTGTAATGAATCCAGTGCATCGTCGATCCGAGGGAGGGGATAAACGTCCTTGCGCGTTATTTTGTTTAGCCCACGGTAATCGACGCAGAAACGCACTGTCCCATCTTTCTTTTGAACGAGAACAACTGGGGATGACCAGGGACTCGAGGAAGGACATATGGTGTTGCATCGTAGCATGTCTGAGAAGTTTTCCTCGATGATCTTGCGTTCTGCCTGAGACACGCGATATGGACGCCGATGTACAATACGAGAGCCGTCAGTCTGGATGCTGTGAGTAGCGGTGGTAGTCATGCTGAGGGCGGGCGAGTTTACGTCAAATAGAGAACGATGTCTGTTTAACAGGGCGAGCAAATCTTCAGTTTGATCAGGTGCTAAGTCAGTGCTTATGGTTGCCGACACAGGTGTGGAAGAGGCACTGAATGGCAGTGATTGTGACTTTGGGACATCGTTGTGGTTGTTGTTCGGAAGAGTAACAATCGCAACAGGCTCACTGTCGACCGCGCAAGATACTGTTGAGCCACAGGGGAGCAGTACACACTCGGGCGTTTGATTTATGGCGGTTAGGTACGTAGACCCATCGAAGAAGCGAATATGCCCTGGTGTGATCACAATGCCCCTACGTAGGGTATGGCCGTAAGGGAGAATTAGTACGTCACCATCCACAATGTCGGTGCAATTAACACTTATATTTTCTTCGATGTATGGCCGAAGTACATAATCTGACGTGGTGACAAGGCGAATGCGTCCATCGTGTTCAAGCGGAGAAGAGTCAGTGGCATTTAGATGCAGATATGAAAGTGGACATATGACAAGATATGACAAGGTGAAAGTGATGACAAGATATGAAAGTGGACGCAGAAGACAAGAAAACCCACCCCAGAATGAGAGTGTGGGTGCACTCAAGAAATACCGCGAAAACAATGTGATGACGAATGCCTTCTATGCAGACACGAATGGTACACTGTGCAAGTTGACGAATGAGAGCGTTGGTCGCCGCACGTAGAAGGAAGAAGACGACGAAGCTGTTGCTGCTTGGCTAAGTAGCTCTGTCTGCATTTATCGTTTATTTTTGTTTATGTTACGGCTCAGCACTGCTCAAGACGTCGGACGACTCGAAAAGGTACCTGCCGTATCGGCGACCGACGGGTGCTGCGCAGCCCGCCGCGTCGAAAGGTGCTAGAAGAAACGAAACAAGCATCAGGGAGAGCGCCGCCATGACCTCCCAAGGTGTGACACCCGGTCAGAAGCACCAACTGGTTTGCGCAAGCACTCCTGACAGCAAGCGACAACACAGCGTTGAATCAGAGGACGAATCAACTGTCGTCGGGGACCACAACGGGGCGAACCTCACAGATCTAGACATGGACGAGGGTGGTTTCCACCTTGTGCGACATCGCAAAGACAGGACGGTAGGCATTCCTGTGTTAATTGCTCCAACATCCGAAGGAGCTAACTTGAGGCAAGTGAATCCTATTGACCTATACTCGGAAATTGAAAGGATTCTCGGTGGAGCCCCAGTTAAGAGCCGTTTCACAGCACAGGGAGCCCTGCTCTTGGATATAGAGACAGAACACCAAGCTAATATGCTTCTAGAGACCAACACTATCTGCGGCCTTGCCATATCTGCCCGTGTACCACACAGCTACATGAAAAATACATGCATTATAAAAGGGGTCCCAAGATGGTACTCGGACGAAGAGCTGTTAACCTACCTGAGACCCCAGGGAGTATACCACGCAAGAAGAATCATACGACGGGTCCAAACCTCATCCTCCGAGTGGGAATCAAGGCGCACTGACTCTGTGGTTCTCACATTCGCTCCCAATTCGGAACGTCCAGAGAAGATCAACCTTGGCTTCACCAGACACGAGCTGGTAGACTACGTGGAGACGCCGCCACGCTGTTTCAAATGTCAGCGTTTTGGACATGTTGCTAAGCACTGTCGTGGGGAACAAAGGTGTAAGTGCTGTGGGGGGCCTCATGACTTTAAGACGTGTACAAGTAAAGAAAAACTTGTTTGTGCAAACTGTGGTGGCGACCACCCAGCTAGCTACGGCCGATGTCCAGCACGAACAGCTGCGCAGCGAAGAAATAAGATGTTTGTCCTCGGCCCGAAGACTGTGAATGAACCATCGCTCACAAAGAAGACGTCCGGCGCGCCACAACATGGCCGTTTGGAAAGCGAGTACGCAGGAAATTTTCCGTGCCTAAATCCGACAAGAGCTGCTACTGAGTCAACGCAAGTGCTCAACGCTGGTGAGAAATGTATCACGAAAGAGTCCGCCAAGCGCACCTACGCTGATGCACTGAGCCCACCTCAAGTACCATCTGGAAGCAAACAACAAGAAAACCTCGAGCACGTTATTCGCGCTCTATTCACCGCACTACGTTCACACGTCGCTAAGATGCCTGCGAGTTCAACGAAGGATATGTTGGAAGCAGTCCTGGCTCTAGAGTCAGTGTTACTTTGCTCTGCTTCCACAAACACACAGTAGAATAATGGCAATGTCTCGCCCACCTGGTCTATTTCGTCCTTCAAAAGTGCCCTTAATAATGCAATGAAACTGCGCCGGTCTTGTAAAACGTCTGTGCGAACTCAACCTTTTCCTGCGCGACATTCCAAAACCGATTCTAGCCCTCTCCGAAGCCGGTCTACCGAATGCAAGGACGCTCCCAGGGTACACCCGACATGGCAACCCGAGCATAACGTCGTTTGCGAATGGAAGCGCAATGATATACATAAGGCGGGAAATACCTCACGTCGCCTTACCAGTGCAAGACCTCTGTTCCAACTCACTGGAAGTCGCTGCTGTGCAAGTGCGCCTGGGAAACCGAAAACTGAGTGTGGTATCGGTGTACATAAGCCCACGAAAAAAGGTCTCCATGGAGACTTTCCTAAAGGACCTTTGCACTCGATGTCCCACTCCTCGAATAATCTGTGGTGATTTTAACGCGCACCATTCACTCTGGGGAGATAAGAGTGTAGATTTTTGAGGCAAGGAACTTCTAGCAGCTGCGGATGCTGCCAACTTATGTGTGGCAAACGATGGCAAACCTACATTTTTCAGGCCACCAGATTCATGGAGTGCAATAGACCTTGTACTTCACTCCACGGACCTTCCGGTATCATCGACCACGGCTCCAGACAGGATGGGCAGTGACCATTTCCCCATCTTCACCAATATCCTGGGATTTCGAACTGCTGGTCGACAATTCTGCAATGTAACACGCTGGGACACCTACAGAGAAGCGTTGGACAAATCCACTGGTGAGCTGTTTGCAGATATGTTGCAAAGCAAGCGAACAGCAACTTCGTTGCTGAAACTGCCCGACCATTTTCCTGCTCCTGACTTGAAACTGAAGAACCTCTGCGCAGCACGTAGACGGGTGGAGCGGAAAATAATGAGAACAAAAGGAAATCTGTCTGCGAAAACCGAATATAACAGGATAAACGCTGCGATTCGTCGCCATACAAAAAAAATAAGACGAAATCAATGGGCCGCTTTCTGTGAGAGTTTGTCAACGTTTACGCCCTTGACAAAGATATGGGCAGTAATAAATAGTCTTTCTGGGAAGATCCGAACACACAGGCCATTCGAAGCACTCGCTTTGAAACAAGGAATAGATTTGCAAACCCTTGCAGAGGATTTCGCAGACGTGTACACATCTGGTAGATCAGCAGGAGCGGCGATTCCTCTGTCACCCCAGTTTTTTCACACGATGTATACGCCATTCACCTTTCGAGAGCTGGATATGGCACTTAGCAAATTAAGAAGACGCTGTGCCGTGGGTCCCGATTTGATCAGCAATCAAATGCTGACAAATCTACCATATGAGCGAAAAAGGGCCCTTTTGGACATATTTAATCATGTCTGGAGCACGGGAGAGATCCCATTACTTTGGAAGACAGCATGGGTGGTGCCAGTCCTAAAGTCCGGAAAGGATCCTACGAGCCTCGCGTCATATCGACCGGTATCTCTTACATCATGCGTATCCAAGTTGATGGAAAGATTAATATGTACAAGATTAACTTGGTACCTTGAACAAGGAAGACGATGGCCATCGTGTATGACCGGATTTCGCCCACGACTGAGTGCCCAGGACAGTGTTTTGGACCTATTAAGCCACATCGAGCACCACCACGTCAGCGGACTCTCGACACTCGCCGTCTTCATGGACGTTGCCAAGGCATATGATTGTGTGCTTCAGGCAGGCATTGTGAACGGGCTCCAAGCCATGGGTGTGTCGGGAAATGCTCTTCGGTTCGTACATGAATTTCTCAGAGACCGCTGTGTCCGTGTTAAGCTTGGAAATGTAATGAGCGAAGAGAGACGCGTTTCCCTCGGCGTCCCACAAGGAAGTGTTCTATCTCCCTTGCTTTTTAACGCTGCCATGGCCAGCCTTCCCCACACTCTGCACTTAGCTCTGAAAGCAGCTAAAATATCCATCTACGCCGATGACATCTGCCTTTGGATCTCAGGGTATCAGCACAAACGTTTGGCCCGGATAGCACAGAGCGCTATTTCAATCATTGAGCGTCACTTGTTGACACTTGGCCTATCTTTATCAGCGGAAAAATCGGCCTTCATGCTCTTCCCGGGAGCGCGACGAAAGTCAACACGTCTGTCGCTGAATATTCGAGGCCACTCAATTCGTTGTGCAACAAGTGTCCGTTTCCTGGGCATTACCATCGACAACAAGCTATTATGGCGACGTGCGGTTGATGGTATAGTCACTGCATCAGTGCAAAGGATCAACGCTCTTCGTCGCATGGCAGGGGTCCGTTGGGGCAACAATCCTACGTCCATGCTTAAATTGAATGATGCGCTTATAACGAGCCGCATTCTTTATCAGCTGCCCCTGATATCACCATCACCAAGCCAGATCGAACGCCTAGAGGCAGTGCACAGAAAGGGTCTTCGCTTGGCGATGGGAGTCCCTCAGGCGGCTTCAAACACGAAGGTCACCAATGAAGCCGAGTCTCTTCCGCTCCGCCTTTTGGCGTCTCAGGCCTTATTGACGCAGCTGTCAAGACTGGGCGAGTCCTTCGCAGGCACGGCGCTTCTCCGGCGGCTAAGAGCAAGAACTGGCTCACATTTCAACGCGGCACTAAACACATTTCGATATTTAGGCTTGAAACTGCCTAAACGGTGCCCTATGGACCCGCCATGGTCTTTTGTTGATGTTACGTGTAACCTCATCAGCGTACCCAATCTACCAGCGAAGCGCACCATTCCAGCCGCGGAAGCAAAATTTCTTGTGCTGGACCACTTGAGCACCATGTACCGCAGCCACCTACAAGTGTACACCGACGGATCAGTGTGCATACAAACGGATAGCTGCGCAGCGGCTTTCTGCATACCCTGCCTTGGCATGTCATGGTCGGGCCGCTTGGATCGCGTGGTTTCGTCCACAACGGTAGAAAGCGCTGCAATCACGGCGGCTTTGCGAAAATTGCGATCTTTTTCTGCACGAGATGTTGTAGTGCTGACGGACTCCAAATCGGCGCTACAAAGATTGCATCGTGGCCTACCTCAAGAAAAGTTCACCAGGCAATCTCTGGCACTAATCAAACACCTAAATGGCAAGAGTTTTAATATAAAGTTCCAGTGGATCCCATCCCACGTGGGCATTGAGGGCAATGAAAAGGCTGATGCCCTTGCATGCGAAGCACGTACATCTATTCCAAAAGTAAGAACTCCCAAGACTCACCAGAACAACAAAGATGTGATACGCAATAATTTCAAGGCGATATACAAGTTTCCACACCAAGCATGTGTAATTCATGGACTTTCTCGTGAACAAGCGACGCTGTTGTACCGCATAAGAACCGGCTCCGCATACACCCCGGCCTGGTCATTCAAGACTGGGAGATACGCTTCCCCGTTCTGTGCCTTCTGTGGTGACATCGGGGATATTGAACATTTCATTTGGCTTTGCCCACAGTTTGATGTGCAAAGAGCAGCGATGATCCGCACCTTGCGAAAAGGCTGTCATAGGCACCGGACAGTTGATGACGCCATCTTTCCTGAAGGACCCGCAGCAACTAGGATGAACGTGCAACAAATTTTGTTAGTCTTCCTGCGAAACACCAGGCTGTCTGACACGTGGTGACATTTTCCGAATTCAGGAGATGCTCAGGCGGAACAATTGCCGGCCATGCAGGCCAGGCTAACCCCGCCTGCTGTAACACCATCACCACCACCACCACCACCGCCGCCGCACGTAGAGGTGGGCCGCCATAAGGCGTAGTGACTTTTCGAATGTGGGAACAGAAATCAGCACGAATAATCGAAACGGCAGCGCCAGTGTCTACAAGAGCCTCAACGCGTACACGTTCTACAAACACTTCTATCAAATTCGATGGCCGCTCTGGAGGACAGATATTTACAGATGAAGATGTACAGGTGATGATGTTATCAAAGAGAATAAAGAGTCATTCGCTTGTCGCGTTCACAATATATATATACATAAGTACACGCAGTTAAGACACACGTCACCACCCCATTAACAATATTAATACAATGGCTCTTAGCACAGCTATTATTTTTTGGCGGCGCATTTCTCGTCCGACTACGTTAGACTTGAACCAGTTTTAGAACGTCATACGGTCGGAAAGGTAAAACTTAGAATGCGCATTTGTACAGAGACACGCTATATTAAGCTTCGCCAAGTGTAAACTTTCCGCGCAAGGCTAGCACCCAGATTTTTTTATTGGGGGGGGGGGGGGGGGGGTGCCGCAGAACTACTAGCTTTGGCAATTGGTGGTCGCTGTGAATGCGTGTAAATATTTTAGTATACCGCAAAAAGTTAAATTACGACAACATTTCTAGGTGTAGGGGTTCAGGTTCCCTTCCTCTCCCCTCTTTACTAACGGCCTGTTGGATCTGCGTGCGTTTGAAACGGTATTTTTTTTTTCAATCTCTCAGCTTTCTGAGTGCAGCTAACTTCCAATAAATTGGCTCAGTTATTCTGTAGATTGTAGATTCCTAACCAACAAAAAAATAGTTAATACAGAAGAAATCAGTATAAGACACGCCCTTTCTGAATTATTTTGGATCTCTCACAAGGGCTTTAATGGAGCTCAAATTCAGTAGATTGGCGTGTCATACTTCAAGGGCTATGGCATCATGTGCTAGATATGAATGATGGGCAGGTACGAAGAAATCTGCATCATGAAAGCGCGACGGAGGAGCCAAAGCGCACAGCAGCTCCTGCACGCGGCGCGCGACTCTTTCAGTACTATTCGACTGCAGCACCGACGCTACGGGCAACGCGGAAGGGATCAGGCAGTGAGGCGCGTCACGCCACTCAACACTTCTAGTACTTAGAAGTGTGGCAGCTTGGGCTAGTTGGTATCTCGCGCTCGTGTCTTTCGTGTCCTTCGTGTCCTTCTTGTCTCTGTGTCGTCGTTTTGTTCTCGCGCTATAACTATCGTCACTTCTAGTACACTCTACCAGTGTCATAGCTTTCATAGCCTCCTAGAATTTTTTGCCTGTCAGATGAGCGCGAAACGCCCGTCATCTATGGCGGCGCTAGAGGGCGCCGTGTCTAGCTAGAGGGCGCCGTATCTAGCTATAGGGCGCCGTGTCTGCTTTCTCGGTGAAGTACGGAGCAGCAGCGGCAGCGCGGACGTGACGGCCCGGAGGACGAAAACCTAAGTTTTTGTTTTTTGTTTCTTTTTTTGCTTGCGAGAGATAATGTTGTAGAAGTAGGGATCGGCTTAAGTAATAGAGGTAAACAGATAAAAGAGCAGCTAGCAGGAGTAAGCGGGAACCTAAATGTAACGAGGCGTAAAGCCACGTGGTAGGTAGTTTTTTTTTAGCTGTTTTGGAATGTTTTGAGGGTTGGGAGCAACTAGTGTGACCTAACGGTGGCGGCGCGGCGGGCGCGTTAGTGTTCAAGGGAGAAGTAGGGGCATTGGTAGCGGGCTTTGTGTGACGGGAGACTTAGGCCTAGGGGTTGGCCGAACAATGGCCCCGAGAAAGAGATCGGGCACTGGAGACGAGGGCCAGGTGCAGTGCCAAGAGTGCCTGCGCTGGTGCTTCTTGGGCGAGACAATGTTCGAGAGTGTGGCGGAAGCTAAGAAGGCGCCCTTCGAATGTAGGCCTTGCGAGCGGACAAGGCAGGGCTTCGACCGCCTTGAGAAGCAGATGAATGCGAGGGTGAAGGAACTGGAGGGGTACCTGAGGGAGGAAAGAGAAGCGCGGGAGGCTCTCGAGGCGCAAGTGGCCGAGCTTGACAAGGCGGGTCAGGCGAAGACCGCCCAGTTGGTGCACACGGTGGCCGAACTGGAAGAAGCTCGGGAAAAGCAGGCCCAGCTTGAAAAGCGGGTGGAAGAGCTCGTGACTCCGGCGGCAGGAGACGACGCGAGTGCGCGGGCTCAGAACAACGAGCGGCACGCTGGCGGGAACGCAGACCCACAGGGGGTGACTGATGCTGCGCGCACGAGCGGTGTCCGTCAACGCAGAGCGGACTCGGGTAACAAAGAAAGCCCCGAGACGGCGCCGGGAAGTGGGAGATCGCCGGCCAGGTCCTTGGCTGCCATGGTCAACCACAGTAGTCCCCGAACACCTGCAAAAGTGCCGGCTAAGGACCAGAGGAGGCGCCAAGTGATTGTTGTCGGCGACTCCAACATGGCCAGGGTGGGAGAGGTGATTAAGGGGAGGGTGGGAGACGACGAACGCGTGAAGGTGAGCAAGCTTCCCGGAAAAAGAGTAGGGGAAGTGATGCAACAAGCAAAGGAGCAACTGTGGGATAGAATGGAGGACCGCAGTTTAGTAGTGGTAATGGGGGGTGTGAACGATGTGTTGCAGGGACGCGGGGGAGGGTTCGCAAAGCAGATTGCGAAGGGGATCACTGAGCTGAGGGCGACCTCGGAGGATGTGCAGATTGCTGTCTGCACGGGGCCGGAGGTGCAGAAACAGGGAGTCCACGTAGAAAGGGTGGTGGTTACGGCAAACAGGGAGCTTTGGACTCTGGGTAAAACGATGAAGTTCGAGGTGGTCAACCTGAACCGAAACCTGGTCCATGCAGGCCGCAACAGGGCGTTTGTGTCTGGCGGCATACACTTCAGTAACCGTCTAGCTGAGCATGTAGGGCACCGATTGGCAGCCCGCGCGGTGGCTTTTTTGGGGGGAGGCCAAACGTTCAAGAAGAAGGCGGACTGAGTGGAGGGGGTGGTGAAAGGCAGGAAGGAGGGGGCACTGATGCACGGCGGCGGAAACACAAAGGAAAGAAAATGAAAATAAACCGGGGGATTAAAATTAGTTATATAAATATGCAAGGCGGCCGCAAGCAGGAAAAATGGATTGAGATACAAACCCAACTCGAGAAAGAAGAAATTGACGTGTACGCCCTGACCGAAACCCACCTGAGAGATATGGAGGAGCCACCAGTGATGGAGGATTACGTATGAGTGGGGTGCAACAGGGCAGCGGGAGAAAGGAAAGGTGAAGGCGTGGGCATGTTGATTAGGCGAGGAGGGAATTGGCAGAGGGAAAATCAGGGCTGTAAGGAGCACTTATGGGTTAGTGGAACGGTGGGGGGAAAAAAGACACGGTTGGGAGTGGCCTATCTGTGGACAGGGAATGACGCCAGAGAACAAAATAAAGAATGGGTGGACTGCCTTAGGAAGGACATGAAAAAATTTAAAGAATCTGGCGAGGTGATATTAGTAGGAGATTTAAATGCCCACATTGAGGATCTAGATGGATATACAGACTATAACGGTGCAATGGTTATCGATATGTGTGAAGAACAGCAACTGGTAATAGTTAACCGGGAACATAAATGCGACGGGCAGACAACGTGGCAAAGCGGCAGTAGACAGTCTTGCATAGACTACGGCCTGGTCTCAGAGCACACGTACGAGCGGTTGAACCAAATGACGATAGATGAAGAAGGAGGAAACAGTCTGGGCAGCGACCACAGGCGTATAATCCTGAAATTTGACAGTGGGGGGGCTAGGAAGAAGACACAGGAGGTTGGGCTCCCGAAATTAAGCGAAAAGCAGATAGCAGACATCGTCAATAGCATCGAAAGAGAATTAGAAGCACAGCCAACAAAGGTGTGGGAATATGACGCGGTTGTTAGTTGTATACAAAAGGAAATAAACAAAGTAAGGAAAAAAACCGCTGGAGGGGTAAACGGAAACCACGAAGCTGGTGGGACAAGGAAATTAAACTGGCTATTGAAGAGCGACGACGGGCCTCTAGACTGCACAGAAAAGCAAAGCAAATGGGATATCAGGATGATGAGGTGCAGTTACAGTGGAGCCGGTACCGAGAAAAGAAATTTGAGGTGCAGAAACTAGTACAAGCGAAGATTAAAGCTGCGAGTGAGAAATGGGTATCAGACATACGTAAGAAGGATAAGAGCGCCCCCCAAAAATTCTGGAACCATTTAAAAGCATTGGGAACGACGACTAAAGAGATGCAGACTCAGATACAGGACGGGGACGGTAACGTTCTCATGGGGGACAGCGCATTAGAATACCTACATGGAGTCATAGGAAATACTTTCGGCCAAGCACGCGAGAGGTCGGCTAACTGGACACAGGTGGCAAATAAAAGAGTGGCAGATGAAAAATTTAATATCGAATTTTTGGACTGGAAAAAGGCAGAACACAGTGTTCCCGAAAGTACGGCAACAGGACCGGATGGAATCCCGATAGAGATTATCAATCATTTGGGACCAGCGGGACAGGCGCACTTGTATGGAGCCATCGAGCGCGCTATAAAATCCAAGAGGATTCCTGCGCACTGGCGCGAAAGTAGAATGAGTTTGATCTACAAAGGCAAGGGAGAAAGGGAAAAGGCGAGCTCTTACAGGCCGATTACAGTCACGTCAGTGCTCTATAGATTAGCTATACAAGCCATCAAAGCCGAGTTGTTGAAGTGGGTTGAAAGTAACGGTATTTTGGGGGAACTGCAAAATGGATTTAGGCCGGGTCGACGCTTGGAAGACAATCTTTTCGTCATATCCCAGACCATCGAAATTTCGGCAGCACAGGGCAGACCAACATGGCTACTGTTTCTGGACATAAAGGGTGCCTATGACAACGTGGACAGGGGATTGCTGTGGCATATACTGGAAGAGGAGGGGATTGGGTCGGAATTTGTAGGGCTGCTAAGGGCAATATATGAGGATAACAAGGCACACATTACATGGCAAGGGCGTACATACACAGAGCCCGTGTACATTCGAAGAGGTTTAAAACAGGGGTGCCCTCTTTCGCCATTGCTGTTCACACTGTACATTAGAGGAATGGAAAGACGACTAGAGGAGAGGGGATTGGGCTTTGATTTGTCACACCGAAGCAATGGAGTGCTTGTGGAGCAACGGATTCCGGGATTGATGTACGCAGACGATATAGTGCTGCTGGCGGATAATGCGGGAGAACTTCAAAAACTGGCTGACATTTGTGGTGATGAGGCAACGTACCTAGGCCTACATTTTAACCCACAGAAATCTGGAGTCATGGTGTTCAACGAGGAAGCTCATGTAGCACCAATAAGGATACAACAGGAAGCCATACCATTAGTAAATAAGTACAAATACTTGGGGATCTGGCTTAATGAAGGAAAAGGCTACCTGAATGCTCATGAAGAACACCTCAAACTGAAAGGGAGACGGAATGCAGCAGTAATGAAACATAGAGCACTTTGGGGATACAATAAGTACGAGGTAGTACGTGGCATCTGGAAATGGGTAATGGTGCCGGCGCTCACGTTCTCTAATGCCGTATTATGCTTAAAGTCAGATATCCTATCGGGGCTGGAGGTTAACCAAAAGGCAGTCGGCAGGTTAGCTCTGGGAGCTCACAGTAAGACTACAAACGAGGCTGTACAAGGCGACATGGGTTGGGCTTCATTTGAGGCGAGGGAAGCACAAAGTAAAATACGGTTTGAGGAGCGACTTAGACATTTAGATGAGAAGAACTGGGCAGCCAGAGTGCACAGGTACCTGTACCTGAAAAGTGTGGACAACCAATGGCGGAAGAGAACGCGAAAGCTGGCGACTAAATATAACTTGACCGCGGCAAATAAGCAAAGGGGGCCAGTTAAAAAGCAAGTGAGGGAAACCGAGACGCTCATGTGGAAAGAGAGGATGGAAAAGAATGGATCGCTGGGAATCTACAAGGCAAGCAAACAAGAGATCCGGAAAGAGAACTTTTATGACAACAATAAAGGTAGTGCGTTGCTCTTTGAGGCGCGGGCTGGCTGCTTGAGAACTCTAACTTACAGGAGCAAATATTCGTCACAGGATGAGACATGTGTTGGATGTGGCATAAATAAAGAAACAATCGACCACATAGTCATGGAATGCCAAAATATTCAGCCGGATAGAAATGGGGGGAAAGTCACACTTCCTGAGGCGCTGGGCTTCGCGGTTGATGGAAGCATCAACTGGTCAGCAGTAGGTATTACTAAGCAGCGGCTGGAGTATTGGTGGAGGAAAAGCAGAGAAGTCGATAAAATAACATCCCAGCCAAGAGTAGCGGCTGGGCAAAATTAAAAAGACATCTGAGTTGAGGGACAAAATTTAAACTCGAACTATTAAGGTAGGCTAAATGGCGCATGCCGTCACCCCGATTCAAAGGGGAGGCCTTTAATCATCATCATCATCATCATGAGGGTCTTTCTACTTTGTCTTTAAAATGGCAGCGTCTACTGCGCCGCACAGTAGTGACGTCACTTCAAAAATTATTGGCAGCGTCTTCTGCGCCGCGCAGCGCAGCAGCCTGCCCCACACAAAAGTGGCTTCTGCGCCACACGGAAGTGACGTCACTTAAAAATTATTACTTAAAGTTTATTAAATGTGTAAATTATTCGTGCTTAATGCGTTAAACCTACAAAACTTTTATTGAACAGGTGTTTATTGAGTGAATTAGCTTAGGTTTGTTATTTAAATACATATTACAAGTATTTTGAATACAGGGGGCGCCATGGGCGCTGCGGCTGCGAAAGGTAAACACTGCGAGATAGTAGCCGCCTGCGATGTGTTGACGGTGAAAACTGGTGTGTTGATGGTGAAATCGTGGCCATGGCCTAGGCCACTCCCAAGGAGGACTGGAGTGTCGTCGCTGCTTCATGTGATTGCTGAATGCTTAGTTGAACCTGGTGGTTGGAGCTAGCGCGGCCATCCACCGCGCCGCAGCTTCATCTGAGTGTGTGCGCCATAAAGTTTCTCAGTATGATGTGCGGATTACAGTCGTTGGACGTACTGCATTTTCTAGATTGCAATGCCAAGCGTGGTGTTGTCAAAGGAGAAAGTGTTCTTGCTGCCTAGTTTTGCTTGTCGCGAAGGACAAGGTCGACGATGAAATAAATGCTTTCGCACGGTTCACGTGTGACTGACCGCACGCACATGCATGAAACCCAGTGCGTCGGCGAAGTGTTCATACTATGGATGGAAACAACTTTATTGTAATGTTCTTACGAAGCCTGTGATCTCCGAAGGTCAGAGCTACTGCATTGCCGTCTGTTTTGTCAAGTGCGAACACGTACGGCCGTTCTCATCCGTTGCAACGTGAATGCTCCCGTGCTGTCACAGGCCGCGCGTGTTATTCAGCAAAGCAGACAAGCTGCTTTGTAGTTAGATGGGCTAACGCCGTCGGCACTTGCCGTTGGGCATTGTTTATCAAGTGCTGATCGCCGAGAACATTGCGGTGACACGTCAGTATTTTTAAAGAAAGCGGCCTGCTGGTTACCTCGTCAGGCGATGGTACACTGAGCGACATAAAAAAAGTTGCCGAAGAGTACGTTGCAGTGCACCTTTCTGTCATCAAGACTTTGATAAACCGTGAAAATCAACATTCCCGACACCTATGTCGAAGAAACCAATGCAGCCAGCTGCATTTGCGTTTTTCGTCTCTTTTTGCGTCACGCCGATTAAGAGCAGTAATTCGCAAAACACTATCATAATAAATATAGCCAATCCTGCGAGAGTCATCAAAGATTCAATATTAAAGGGTCTGTGGACGGGACCACCAGCAGCAGCAAGTCAGGCTATGAGGAAGCGCAAATGTTAAAACAATACACGCGTGAACAAAAAAGAAAAAGTAGCGATGGCTGCAATGGGACTTGAACCACCGACCTCACCAGATTTAATGTGCTGCTCTAACAAACCACGTCACAGCTGCCGATAGCTTTCGAGTAGCCGGTTTCGTATTGTTGTCACGCTGGACCTAACTAACATTTTTTGTTTATTTTTAGGTTTGGACGTAACTTTAACGGCTTTTAGCGCAACGTCTAGGCATACCGCTAGACACTCCCGACTATTCAAACGAAGCGCCTAACCATAAAATGCATGGCGTCACTTCCGTGCGGCGCAGCAGCCGTTTTTCTGTGGGGGTGGCTCACGGAGGAAGGAGGCTGGCTCGTGCGCGGCGCAGCAGTCTCTGCCCTTTGAAATTGGCAATTTTGGCGTTTGCTGGTTTCATAGGCTATGCCTTGTATCAAAGGGGTTACCTGCTGAATGAGCGCAAAATGTCTGTTATCTATAACAACGGCATTTACGTAGGGTGAATTGTAATTACGTTTACGCCTTTTTAAAACTTTTTTGTTGCATATGAGCTCCAAAAACGTAAAAACCTATTTGAAGACACCCCTACTTAAGTAGCGCCACTACCATAGTTGCGACGACGGCCACTTTCCAAGTGACCGCCGATAATCCGGCAGGCAAAAGAAATCTAGGAGGCTATGCCAGTGTTTATGCAACTCCTCCTAGATTTCTTGTGCCTGCCGGATTATCGGCGGTCACTTGGGAAGCGGTGGTCGTCAGAACTACGGTGGTGGCGCCACTCAGGTAGGGATGTCTTCAAATAAGTTTTCAAGTTTTTTGGAGCTTATATGCAACAAAAAGAACGTTAAAATTTTTTTAAAGTGCAAACGTAATTATGATTAACCTTACGTAAGCGACAGCGTGATTCAGCAAGTAATTTTTTTAATACAAAGCATCTTCTGAAATTAGTAACAAACGCCGGAATTGCCGAACTCAAAGGCCAAATACAAAGACCCTTACTCCTACGTAGGCAGCGCCGCTTTAAATGACCGGCGTTTCGCGTTCATCCGGCAGGCACAGAAAATCTAGGAGGCGTTGGTTTAGGCAACGCGTTGCTGGTGGCAGCTGACAAGTTGTAGTATCTGTGACCTGTACTGCTGCATATCGTGCTGTTGAAACGTTGCCGTGGGAGCAAAACAGCAAGATAAGCTTTCACACCGCCTGATGACGCGCCAGCGTGCACCGAACGCCCCCCGATGCGCAGTTAATATTGCACGGGAATGCTCATCCACACCACGTGAGATTGCTGTCGTCGTATCTTGCTTTGCGAGCGTGAGCTAAGACCTGAGTCACGACAGATATATATGTTTACATCTGTGTGTGCTCCCATCACTCTTATCGTTATCTTCGTTGCCGTGGCCTGGACCAACCTAGTCTAGAAACGTTGGCCTGGACCGCATTGACGAGTGGCAGATACGCTCGGCGGGCAGTCAACACCGATGTATAGTCTGCGACACGCCTTACCGCAGTTGCTACGGTGTCCAGAGTCGGAAGCACTTGTGACAGAACCGAGGGTCGAAATGGACGGCGATGGCTTCGGTGAGTCACCGCTGCTAAAGGCTGCTCACGTCGACGACCGCGTCCAGTACATCCGTGAGTTCCTCGCCTCCAAAGGCGTCGACTTCGACAGACCCTGCAGCTACGACAGTGACGGCGATTGCTGGCTGTCGACTGCATTACCCCCGTGGAACAAGATCCTCTCGGCGGTGTGCCTCGAGCTAATCGAGATTCGACCGGCGGTCCTGAGTTTGCGTTCCATCGACATGAGATCCAAAGGTGACACAAGTGCGGACTCGCTGAAGTGCGGCGCATACCTCTTCATGTGGCTGCCCCAACAGCACGCCTGCGTGCAGTCGATATGCCTGGTAGAAAGTCTGCTGTTCAAGAAGCTCACGGTCGCGCTCAAAGTGGCGCTCGCGTCGAGCGCGCGCTTGCGTCATCTCACTCTCAAGGGCGGCTACTCAACGCCGTTCAGCGAACGAGAGCTGGCCGACGGCATGGCTACGCTGAGGGAGCTAGAGACCTTCGAGTTCCGCAAACTGGACATCACTTCCCGCGACCTAGCGCACAATATCGCCGCTCTCCTGCGGGAGAACGGGAGGCACCTCGTCAATCTGTGGTTCGAGCGCAACGAAATCTCGCAGAACAACACAAATGTCATTCTCAAAGCGGTCCTCGGGTGTCACGCTCTCTCCGAACTCTCGTTCGACCACAACTACCTGAACAAACGCAATGTCAGAACCCTGGCCAAGGTCGTATGCACCCTCCCGAGCCTGAAAAAGCTCACCCTTCGCTACAGCATCTCTGAGTGTGGACCCTTTGACCCCGTTGCAAAGGCCTTGGAGAGCAACACATCTCTCGAAGAGCTGAGCTTGAAAGCCTGCCAGATGCAGTTTGAACTGCTCTTTGAGGCCCTGCAGACCAACACGACATTAAAGGTGCTGGACCTGGACTCTTGCACAATGACCTTCGGTGAAGTGCAGCACCTTGCCAGAGCCCTGACATTCAACAAAGGCCTGCGGACGTTACTGCTGCCGCACTGCAGTCTGAAAGATGCGGGTGTCATGGAACTTGCCAGTGCGATGGCTAAAAACGACACGCTCGAAAAACTGGACGTGTCACATAACTGGTGTGGTGCTCGAGCTGTCATGTCTTTCTGCGATTCTCTGAAGAATAATCGCATCCTTAGGAGCATCAGCTTTGGACTAACTGCAGCATCTAATCAGGAGAGGTACGTAACACATGCAGGAGCTGCATTTGCTGGCGAAACAAGCTGACTGCTGTTTTGTTCTGTATCTGTAGTCTAACTTATTTCACTTGTGTACACTTAACAAATCTAAAGTGATTAATGTACTTGACTTCATTACACTTCATTCATAAAGAAGCCGCTCTGACCAGAATTTATGATAGTTTGGCTGCCGACTTGAAAAACGCTGCTTTGGTTCCAGCCATGGCAGTCGCATTTTGATGGAAGCAACATGGTGAGGCGTGCCATTCCGTGAGGTGTCGGTGCACGTTAAAAAGAGACTAAGTGGCTAGTTGGTGCGGCATTGTAAAGTGGTTGCACTGAGTGATATGCATTGTAAAGTGGTTGCTCTGTGTGAAATGCACAAATGACTGACTGAAAGTAGGACAAGACGAGAGGTGTGCAATCTCGTCCTGGCCTATTTTCCATCGCCCGTTTGTGCATTTCGCTCAGCGCAACTACATTATAAGATACTGAAATAATTTATAGCCAGTCACACCGCCTTTCATAGCCCAAGCTGCTTTTTGTACGTCAAGCCCTCTGATCCAGCCAACTAATGAATCATTGTTATGCAACAGCACAAGACAGAGTTTAATAAAACACAGAATAGAAAAAAAATGTGCCAATAGTTCATAATTTGCTACACCAAAGAATTTGACATATTTCATGTATAAGCACACTGTTTATTTGCTTTCTTACCAAACACTGTTATTACATGGCTCCTGAACAAATCGCAGCTAGCATTTGAGGTTTTAACTGTTTTAACCTACAGTTGGCATAGCTCCACTTTGTCCACTCATCTCATCATTTAGCAAACTTTTGTTCCACACTTATGTGCTTATTGTGGTGCTTATGAGGACTTCCCATTTTACCACAACTCACTGTATCTTTTAAGACGCGGCAAACTAAACAAACTACATGATGTGACTTCTGTTGTCTGTGCATGGCAGCCAAGTGAGACAACAATGAAAGAACCGTAGCGCCACATCTTGGGCCATCAATAGCTGCACTGAAGGGCGAGAAGTTCTCAAACAGGGCCAGGTGACTCGAATTGCATGAGGGGCATTCGAATCCTTTAATTAAAGGATTCGAATGCCCCTCATGCAATTCGATGCTTGAAGGCTAGCGAAAACACTGCATTTAAATGCAGTCTTTTCACTAGCCTTCAAGCATTTTTTCGGCAGAAAACAATTATGGCAAGGTTTTTTATTTGGTGCTTTATTGATGGGAGTCAACTGAATATTGGCCTTTTTATACAAAGCCATCAACTAGTTCTACCAATATTTTATAAAGTGAGACACTGGTTCTGTTTAACAATTTTCCTATATTTTGTGTGCATGTTCATTTTCCTCGTCGTTGATGTATTTGTTCTTTATAATAGTATATTGCTATATTTCAGTTTGCTGTACCTGTTTGAAACAATAGGCCCTGTCATGGTTATGTAGGGATTAGGGCACTTCGCTGCTAAGCCAAAGGTCACTGGTTTGATCCCATCTATAGAGGTTGAATTTCGATGGAAGAGAAATGCTTGAGGCCCATGTACCGTGCGATGGCGGAGCATTTTGCTAAAAACCAAATGGTCTACAGAATCGTATTGGCATGTAAAAACCCACAATTTATTTCGTATCAGGGGACAGAGCATATACGTGGGAAAAGAAAGAGTGACAGGCCTTGGCACTGGCTAAGAACATCGACATTAATTTTGTATGTTTACAAATATATACGCTTCTTGGGAAATGGAAATCACAAAGGGGGGGAGGGGGTATCTGCCGTGTTACCTGCTATGAAGCCATACCAACGAGCTCAGGTTTATAGTCTTTTAAAACAGAAAATTATGATCATTAGCAGGCCCAGTCAGCTGACAGATCTTCTTATGATCTCTTTGTGGCAGTAGATGTGAATGCCTCCCTATCTTTCTGCTTGTTTATTCCTTCCTGTTTTAGACGTGAATGAAAGGTTAAGCAAAAAAAAATGACTATTACGCCAAAAATTGCATAAGGGGCTTGGAAGGCCTTTTTTTGAGTAACTTGTACTTAAGAAAACCAGTTGCTGAAATGGGTTCTAATGTTTGTCTTATTTAAAGGGGCAATTAAGAGAAACAATGACTTGGCCTAGATTGACAAACTGCACTCTGACGGCTCTAATGCCATATGTGTCACTATCATGAGTTCAATATTGGTGGAGAAAATTATGGTTGAACTTTCATTTTTAAATTTCCTGCCGAAATCTCCGTCTGCGACATAAAAACTTTTGAAAGGTATTTTTCATATTTTAATGACATTGGCTGAATTAAATTTTCGGAAGCTTTGTATGCTAAGTCTATGGCACTTACACATGACAATGCACTTCATTTTTATCAATTAGAAGCCACGTAAGATCCAGTAAACATTTTCGAAATCTGCAACGTCGTGGTGTTTGGTGCGGGAATCTAAAGGGGGGCGTCCCCACCCTCATTTACTTTTTTGGCATTTTCTTGCTCGCGCAGTGTTGTCTCGTGGTAAATGTGGTGTTTTTGGGATTGTGAAATTGTACTTAGTGGTACGAGAGATGTTTCGCTCTTTAGTGACCCTTAACAATGTGACGCATAGAGTGTTTCAATGCCTCCAGCTATGTTCATAATGGTTTTGCTTTACAGGTTGGAGCTGTCTCGTCGATTGAGCCAGAAAGAGTGCTATGGCCGCATTGCACTGCCGTGGGTGGATGCTGACCTGACACCCCTGACAATAGCACTGATAGCGGATTCCCAGTCACTCCGAACACTTGACCTCGGTGACCTGAACGAATTCTCCTGCTCTCTCTTGTGCTTACTCTTTGATGCTCTTGCCAGCAACACCATGGTCAGAGTCCTGAAGATGGAAGCAAAGCACTACGATTGTCACCTGGGGCAAGCACTGCGCAATGCGCTGATCTCTAACCGGTCCATCAAGGACCTGGAATTAGAGGTGGGCATGAGCTCATTTGATGGCTCGTTCATTTGCGATGTATGCAAGGCCCTCCTTGTCAATACAACGGTGGTCAAGCTGACCCTGTTTGCAACTGAAATTGGACTTCGCGCTTCCAAGTTGTTTGCCCAGATGCTCAGACAGAACAGAACCCTGACATCGATTACAGTTTACTCTAAGCATTTTGAAACAAAGCGAGTAGAGATGATATCTCGGGGACTCGCTGAGAACAATGTTGTGACTTCTTTCGTGTCCACGTCCTTGCCAAGAAATCGTGCCACGCTCCGTATTCGGGAGGCGATCGTACGAAACGTCGGCTTGCTTAACCTGGCGGCAAAGTTTGTGATGCGGATAACGCTGACGAAACGCTCCGCCCAGGCGTTTGAGACTCTCCGTGTAGGTCCTTCATTCGTGTTGCAGCTTTCCGAGGTCACTGGAATGTCTGAGCAAGAAGCCTTGGCAGCCGTTGAGGCAGCGGACAGATACATACATTCACACTACCTCTACCTCACAGGGGTAGTGAAGTTTTCGGTAAAGTGCCATCCGAGCACACAAACCCAGGTGGACGCCCTGAACGATTATTGCTGGCAAGCAATTGCACAGTTCCTCAGAGTTTCCGACGTGTGTGATGAACGATAATCTCTGTGTTTCTTGTGCTTGGTATTTTTATGGTACCCCATATGTACACCATTACTTCTTTGGCCCTAAAGGCTTGCCCACCTTTGCTAAAGCGTTCTCTGGAAAACTTGACATCACAAATGTTTTTGTTTGTTAGAGTGCCAGTTCCTCAATATAACCAGATTGCTTGAGAAACAGTGCTGCTATACGAGTAGAACAGTTGCATTTTGAGTTATTTGTACAAATGAGACACATGTCTCATTTGTGTAACTTTCTTAGCTGCTCAGATTGGAGAAAGCTAGCTGGGCTTATAAGCTTTGTTTCTAAATGTAACATTTTTTTTAATTTATGAGCACTTTAATTTCAGAGTACCTGAAAAATTTCTTTTATAAAATGTAACATTTTTTTTTTATTTATAAGCACTATAATTTGAGTACCTGAAAAATTTCTTTTAGAAACTGTAATATATGTTTTATTACGGACACTAACTAATCATGCCATCGTGCCTTCACTTTTGTCTGGTCCGTAGTACTTGCCAATAAATGTTCCAAAAAGCTGTTGTGTGTTTTTTTCTATGACACGGCCTCTGTGGTTTGGCAGTGACAACACTTGGGCTGTTGCCAAATGTCATTTCAGTGTCCTATCTTAGTTGTGACAGCAACATTGGAAAGAGGATTATGGTGGAAAAATAAAAACACGCATTCACCCGCTCAATTAACTGTTCTTTCATACATGAGGTATGATCTTGTCATACATGGGGTATGATCTCGCACAATCCAGAGAAAAGAAGAACGGGAAATTTTAGAGCTCATTTTTCTTTCACAATATTGATTGGAACTAGTAACCTCTGACTAATTATTAATCGAGAAAAGTAACTCTAGAAAGAGGCATCCTGGCGCTTGACCATCAGTCTTGGACATGAAATGTCGGTTAAAATGTTTGTAAATGACTAGAGTTGCTTGTTATTGATCATTGCTGTGTGACAGGAACTTGGAAATAATTGTTGCTGTTGAATAAGCACACTAGGATCGAGTCTTGGAGGTGCAGTGCTGTTCTGCTTATACTCGCGTTTTCTTATGAATACATCTAGTTCACTATAGTTATGAATCTCTACATGTTGGGCTGATAGTACCAGGAAAAGGGGCTCTACGGGAGCTGCCAGAAGAGCGAGCCCCATAGCTTCACGGCGAGTTATTTTCCAAAGTTTGCTCATTCCTCCATAAATCGTAATACGTGCTGGCCTGCCAGCTGGTTTGCTGTGTCAATTGGCTGGGTGCGCACAACCAGGGGAAAAAAAAACATTGAAGTCCTGTCAACGCTGTTAAAAACAGTGAACATTGTGGGCACGAGAGGAACAAGGAATAGCGCGTGGCATGTGAGGTGGCTGTTCGCACTGCTGTTCATCTCCAGGCGTATTAGTCCTTTAAACCCGGTTTTCTATGAAAGAAGTCTTGGGGGTTTACATTGGTGCAGAAAGTCGACCAGGTTTCAAGGAAGACCATATAACTTGGAGGAGGGAAAAACTCCATGCCATGGAACGCCTGCGAAACACGAGAGCAGCAAGACGGCGACACAACACCAAGATAATCAATGCAGTTGATGAGCCTCTAGCCTCCAATGAGTTTGGCCTGGCGGAGCTTCGCAGCATTCTTCGGTGCACGGAGAAAAGGAAGAAACACCGCATGGTTTCCCTCATTGTGCACAACTCTGACAGCATTATGGAATTTGATGATAACAAAATGGTGTGTCGTATGCTATGGTACTTCCGGTTCGAGGCATATCCCTTCGCCGCTTCAATGTGCCTGCTGCAGAGTGCAATGAAGAAGGAGACACGTGCAATTCTGCGACGCGTTTGTTGCCCCTTGTGTAGTTATTGTGTTCTAGGATGCTTTTGCGAATAAATACATGATATTTCGCGCATTTGAAAGAACGAAGCGGAAGTGATAATGGGTGAAGCGGAGGAACAATGAGAGGCAGGTTTCGAGCGCATTTATGCTTTAAAACGCGCAGTAATCTTATTCAGAATCACCTCGGTTTTATTTTCTACCACGAATGATGGCTACCTCAAAATCACGTGCACATATGAATACATGCTGTGAAATGTCAACTAGGTTGACTACATAAGTATGCGTACTGGACCCGATAAAGTGCGCCGATACAATATATTTACATAGCCTATATTCTGCATCCCCTACTGCCTGTTAAGCTTAAGGAAACAACCGAGCGCATGAAAGCTATGCCCATGGCGCAAAACTAAAGATATCGCAGGACGTAAAACGATCGAACTCTCTTTAGAAGCAAAGATTTGCATGCATGGTATGACGTCTCTATTGGGTCAGACTTGTTTTGATTTTACAAATATATGTTGAGCATGCAATGAAACGCCGCAATGTTTGAGTGTGTCAGGATATGGCATCTCCAATAAAGGGAGATTGAGGGGGGGAAAAAAGCCACAAAACTGCGAGAACATTTGATTTTTAGAATGAGACACTTTACTGCGGCCATTCACTAAGTTCTACAAGTGAGCAGCATGAAAACAAATGGATGTTTCATGATGGGTGGGCAGAAAAAAATTTCTAAGCGAGAAAACGCGCGAGAACACCCTTCGCTGCAACGTGCATGTGTCCGGAGGTGCATGCTGTTTGAATAAGAAATGGCCACTCGTACCATTATAACTATCTCGTAGTGACTGAATTCATTTATTCATCTGAGCGTCATAGCACTCCCACGTTTAAAGCAGCAATTTGCGAGGAAAGGCCTCCACAGGCGCTAAGTGGAACACTCCGAAAGCGACGGCACTGGCAAGAATGCCCGTCGGGCGGCACAGCATCTCGAACCGGAAGTAGATGCAGACGAGCGCCGTAGCCCACAATTCTTTGCGTAGGCCACTATTTCGCTATCATCCATGGAGGAAGGAAACAACTTCTATCCGCCTTTTCTTGAAGGCAATCTTCATAGGCGGTTTTTAAATGACCACAAGCAGTGCAAATATTGCAGCGCCTACACTCAGTAAGAACGTGGTAAACCAATACCTTGAAAATAACCAAAAATTAATAAGAAAATTGAGACGATGTCAATCTTAGAGGCCATAGTTATGTCGATTGCACGTCGTACCGCTGTAAACACGCGCACCCTTCGACCTATAAACTGAAACGTAGTCATTATTTCAGTATTTCGAACCAAAGATGCGACGACGACGTCCTTGCGGTTGAAATTTTATTATAGCTGCCCTGTGACCCAACGCCATCCGAAGCCTACTGCCATTTTACGATACGCGAGAAAGTAAACAAACTTGCAATCACTTTGCAGCTTGCTTGTAGCGTTCGCATGTGTTAGCATGTGTAGCCGTTGCCGTAGTAGTGCAGATTTTGTGCCGCTTAAACAACAGTGAAAAAAAATCTACCCTGCTTGGCGCACGCCGGTCGTAGAATCGACGGCGCGTCAACATTCCGGCTGCCGCATCGGACAGAATGTCGTCCTCTCCGATTATGTTTTCTTCCGTGTCGTTCATCGATGGTCCGTTTCGTAAGTTTCTGTCGGCGACAGCCAAGCCGTGCACGTCCTCACCACCATCCGAAGATTGCTGGCTCTGCAAAGAAGTCAACCACTGGAACTCCGCCCTGGCCTCTCTCTGGCTCGAACTGATAGAGGAAGAGCCCGGACGCTTGTGCCTGCGCACTTCGCGCGACACTGAACCCTACGCGGACATCTACGCCAACTCCGTCGACTGCAACACGGCGCTTCTTCTGGCGTGCCTTGTGCGCCAGCACGCGTGCATCAAGAGGCTCAGCATTTGCCACGGCGCGTTCGATTGCCGGACCGTCTCTACGTCCGAAGTACTGGAGCTGGGTCCGGGTTGCGCCGTCGAGTACATCGAGATTTCGGGAGACGCGGCTCGTTTTTGGACATTACTGCTAGACGTTGTCGGGGACGTATCAACTCTAAGGAGCCTGCGCATCGAAGACTTCGTCCTCGACGACGCCTCTACGTCGCGACTCGTGAAGCTCGTTGAGGCGAATAGGGAAAGCCTGCGAGCAGTCTCGTTCTCCGCGCACGATGCGGCCCCCGAGATACCGGTGGAGTTGGTTTGCTCCCTCCGCCGGTGCGAAGCCCTGACCGAGCTGTCGCTATTCGGACAGCCGACTCTGAATGCCGCCACAGCACTGGAACGAGTTATGCAGTCGACTGAATCTCTCCAGAAGCTATCTGTTCAAGACAATACACAAGACCAACGCATCTTAAGTGCGCTATGCAATAGCTTGAGTGCAAGCTTCTCTCTCACGGAGCTGCACTTCGAATGTGCCAGCCTAAACTTCGGACAGCTGCTTCAACTGCTCAAGTGCAATGGCACACTCGAGTCTCTGATTCTGAGTGGCGACAAGAAGAGACCAATGTCCTTGGAAAAGCACCATGGCATGCCGTTGAACGCACTTCTGGTGCACAATGCTGGACTTCGCAGCTTGGAGGTACGTCATTGCACCTGGACCAGTTTTGCTGCTGAAGAAGTCGCTGCTGGATTGGCACGCAACGGTTCCCTGGAGCGCTTCGATGTATCTCAGTGTATCGTCAACTTTGGCGTAGTGCTGACACTATGCAGCGCACTTGAAACCAATGATACCTTGAAGATCCTGGCGTTTCCCTGCGACGATAACTTCGTGCATGAGCAGTAAGTACAAAAATTGAATGACATTGTTGCATTGCTAAGGTATTTTGAAACAAATAAAACTGTGCAGGGGATGAAACAATAACAAAAGAAGTTGACAGTGTTATGTTTAGAGTAATAATAAAAGAAATGGTCAGTGTTCTATTCAGAGTAATAGAAGACTTCCTGCACAGTTATCTTTCAGTCTGAATGTTGCACCAACTAGCTCCCCAAAGCACTTCTGTACAGGGTTAGCGTAAACTGCCGGCATTGTAGCGACTTAAGGTAATAGCAACAAACAACTTGGACTAGCTTGGCAAATTTCGCCATAACTGACCGACTAGTGGCTGCTAGAATGAAAGGAGGACAATGGATGAACAGACAATGCAGCTATGGTTTCACTACATTGTTGGCTTCAATAGGTTGTGCCCAACAAAAAACTAGCCCTTTGATCCATCCCCTTTATTTTGTTCTTTCATAGTGAAAGTCTTGATATATTTTAGGTAGCATGTTAGATATGTTGGTCAGTTGCCAGCTCACAAAAAGAGTATGTGTTACACCTTGCCAACTGGCAGTAAAGGAGTATTCTATACTGATCCCCATGGCTAAAAGTGGCTCTGGCTAACACTCCCAGGATGTACGTGCAGTAATCCCCAACGGAGTGGATGGGGAACGACTGCTGCCACAGCTCATTTGACAGAGCATCGGATGTGTCATTTGGAGGTTTTAATATTGATGCTGGCCAACAGCAAGTTTTTTTGGTAATTAATTTGCATTTGTTTCGTAATCACTACTCTACATTTAAAAAGGTACTGGTACAAAATTTTGGCCTCGCATTTTTGGGCTGCAATGTGTTGCTGGGGGCCTAATAATCATAACACGGCACATTGTTGCAGAACACGACACATAATGACAGGCTCCTTATTACCTGCGATTCTCAGTTTTTGTGTGAGAGAGCTCCAAAAACTACAAGCTGCCAAGTGCAGCTATCACCCCTTATACTCAGACACAGTTTTAGAATTCTGCAGCATTTCTCTTTCAAAGGCAGATTCATACAAGGCTGACTCAGTCGGCATGCACTCTGTACTGATGTCATAAGCCGGGACCCCGCCTTTGTGGAGCATGTGTAGGCGATCAGCTGGCACGCTTCGGTCATCTGGGCTGGCCTCTCAGGAATTCTTAACGCTTTACTGCGTGGTGTCGCTAATTCGCAACATACTGAAAAACTTCAATCATGCGAGTCACGGAAGGCGTGTGCCACCTTTAGTGCCAGCTGTCAAGTACTCACGGGGAATATAGCTTTCAGCATGAAAAATCTTGCGCTATCTCATGTAAGGTATTCTATGCTAGAACCAATTGTTGTGTAGCTAATCGCAGAGAGCGCAAATCACGTGTCAGAATGCTAACCTCTTCGTTCTTGCTCTCCAGGCTGATGCAAGCTCTGCCTTCAATAATTGTGTTTATTTGGTCTGTACGCGTTCAAGGTGTGACACACCACATATTGGGTAGTTCTGAAGTACCTTTTTTGTTGCAAGGTGCTTGCTTCTGCGGCATGCGGAGAATTCACGACATACATAAGAGTATGCATTAAAGGTGCACTTTAGATAAATTTGACTGTGGAATTCTTTAAGGTTGCTATTTAAACCTGGAAAATGACAACAATTTTTATTTTCTTCGGCAGTTTCATCATTCAGGCACTAAAGGGTTCTGTTGTATTCGACTTAGCGAGTGCAACAGTTAGGATGTCAGCGAACAGAACAGTGGCACACTTCTGCATAGTCTGCATCAAGAGGTCTTTTGAAACAAAAAATGTAAAAGCAGTGTTGCCAAACGCAAAACTCAATGCATGCGCTGCTTCCATGGATTCGCGAGCAGCCGTTGAAAAGTAGTCTGCTGCCACAAGCACAGCAAAATGAAAATGGTGGCTATGATGGCATCATGACTTGTACCGACGTTGGGAAAGGAGGGGGGTCACTGCCGAGTCGCTTTCAAAGGTGTCATTGCAGTGAGGTGCGGCTTGTAGTGCTGGTTCATGCATGCAAACTTCTAAAATTATTAAAATATCTCCCAAACGATATGCACCATTGATATTTTGCAGATGATATATGCATGTTCATAGAAATCGATCCCACAGACTATCTCCCCTGCAAAATGTTTTGTCAGTACCCTTTTAAAAGCCGAAAAATGTATCTCCCCATTTCATTGGCCTCATTGTCTATTTGATTCATTATGAAGTGGCTGCTATTGTGTCTGTGTCATTCAAATTACTAGGCTGTCTCATTCCGATTACCTTTGAGGCATTACACAAATTATTGTAGATATTTTTGGCAATAAACAATCCTTACCTCCTTTCATGAAATTAGTTGGAACGTAATTAAATGCCTTATTCTAGAGAAGTTTTCACGATAGCAGTTAGCAAAACAAGGATGCCAAAACATCCCTGACCTGACCTTTCAGACAGATACAGAAACTTTGTAGCTGGCCGTTCTTTTTGTATCACTGAAGCTGTTGTAGTTCTTGGCCATAGGACAGATAAGTGTCTTCACGTCATGCTCTGGTTCCCAGATACACCCATAGATGACACAACTATTCTCCACTGATGACACAACTCTCTACTTACTAACCTCTCACCCGCGCTGGAATCCATACAAAATCGTGCGGCTAGGTTTGTTCTTTACGACTATTCTTATCATACCAGTGTCACCAAACTCTAATCATGTCTTCGTCTTCAAACCCTTGAGCAGTGCCGCAAAACTGCCAGATTATGTCTTTTCCTTAAGTTCTATTTACCTTTACGCCAACAGAATAATATCGAATCCTTGCATCGCTCTTCATCTTGTCATGACCACCCTAAAGCAGTTTTTCCCCCAGCAGTTTGCACTACCACCCACATAAAGTCATTTTTCGTTCAAACTGCAAAAGACTGGAACCGTCTTCCTGCCGACATGGTGCACCACTCCAGTCATACATCCTTCAAGGCATCTATAGAAACCATCATGTAATAGTTATACCCACCTCTCATGTAATACCCCTCATGGGGCGTTTGAGGTACTAATAAATAAATAAATAAACTGCCTTGTTTGTAGTGAAGTCCCTAAAAAACGGAAGTAGTGCTGAGTGTCCCCTTTTATTTCTGCCTCCTCTCTCAACAGCTGCAGCAAAGTCTCTAGAGTGTCCAGCAGGAAAGGATGGACACAGGCATACCCTCTTCCGGCACATAGGGTAGGGTAAGCCAGTGTCGTCGTGGAAGCAAAAAAAAAAAAAAAAAAAAGCGCTACCTAGGACAGACAAGATGAAGCTTGCACTACCAAGGCTACCAAGCGTCGAGGAGAGGAGAAGCCTGCACACTGAAAGGAACGGCTCTACTTTAGTTATTTCTAGGGACTTTAGTTTTCAGGCAAAGTCATAGCTGCGCAGCTAAACGGAAAAGGGAGTCTCGAGCATGAATAGCGTGCAAACACACAGTAGCTGGGTAAGGTGTGGCAAGAACTGCCAGGCATCCTTTTCCATAAATTTCTACAAATAATGTGATCCCAGACACGCCCGAAAAATCACTAGGGAAACACGGAATAACTACAGCTCTGCTGTTTCTGCAGATTTCACACTGGGTGGAACTGAGGAAAGCTTACACAAAAAGGTTCCTTGAGATTCTTTCCTATGATGGCATGCCTATCAGATAACCACTCTTCAAAAAGAAACTGCATAGGCTCTTCAAAATCGTGAAACACTATTATGTATTTGCTTCTTTTTTGCAAGATGCACAGTGACAGTCACGTTTTTAAATGTGTAGATCTTAATAGAGAGCTGCAATAATGCCCTCCCTTCACCAACCTCCACCCTTTTTTTTTCTCTCTTTACAGAGTTGGTTTGTCTGGAAAGCTGGTGGCAGCCAAATGTTTTGCCCGCGTAAGAACAACCTGGCCCGACACATATACTCCAGCCCTCACAGAAGCCTTAAAGGTGCCCGCTCTATGTCCAGAGGAGCTGCACCTCGCTGCCTTTGGCTCTTACAGCAGCTCTTGTCAACGACTGTGCAAAGTCCTCGCTAACAGCACCATCAAGTGCCTCCACGTTAAATTCTCCACGTGCACGGTCAGCGAGGCGGAAGCATTGCGCGAAGCACTAGATGCCAACTCCTCCATCTGGAAGCTTGTAATGGAGGAAGACAGCATATCCGAGGGTAGCTGTGTAGGTGTGGTTGAAGGTCTGTGGGACAACATAACACTGACTGAAATTTCACTCAGTATCCACAGGCTGGACGATTGGATTCTGCGAAGCCTTGGGACGGTGGCTCTTAACCGTGATTTCTTGGAGAAGCTGTGGATAAACTGCATCGATGTAAATTTGAGCTGCTTGGATGACGTATGCAGCCTCGGCCGCTCACTGAGCTCAAATGGCGCGCTAACGGGTTTCTCAATCTTCAATGAGAGACGTCGCACCGAATGTTTATTCGCTGGAATCAACCACCATGTGGATCACAACAGGAAAAAGTGGAACTGTGCCATTCAGTTCGTGCTCGAGCCTTGCGTCAACAAGCGCTGGGCCATTGCATTCGAGTCACTGTTAGAAAAGCCTTGTTTTGTCCAGCGTGTTGCGAGAGCCTCGGGAAAGTCGTCCAAGGATGCCTTGAGAATGATCAGTTCAGCAAAGTGTTTCATTGCGAGAAACTACTTCTTGCTAACTGGAGTCGTGTCACAAGGCATCTCTTGCCACACTCACTTGGAGACTCAGATAGACAGCCTGAACAGTTTCTGCTGGCTTGCTTTGGGAAAATACCTAAGAGTGCTTGATGTGGTCGACGACAGTCACGAAAGCTGGTGCTAAGTACGGCCATGTGATGTCTCAAGGTTTGGAGTGTTCAAGTTTTTGCCAGATCAGCAGGCAGTCTGTATTGATAGCTCTTCTTTCATTAAGGGCCACATGCTCCATATATGAGATATTTGCGTCGGGTACATGAAAATATTCTCATACTAGCCCATGCTACATGAACTGAGATCAGACACTTTGTCAGGGTTACCACGAATTAGCTTCATACACAAGACACCATGGATACAATAGAATATATGTATGGGGAACATAATAGACACTATCCAGGCTGCTTTCCAAATGCACGTGTAAACATAGCAACTATAGCTCACTGCATGCATAAAGTTTGATTGATTGGTTGATTGATACGTTGGGTTTATCGTCCCAAAACTACCATATGATTATGAGAGACGTAGTGGAGGGCTCCGGAAGTTTCGACCACCTGGGGCTTCAACGTGCACCCAAATCTGAGCACACAGACCTACAGCATTTTCGCCTCCATTGAAAATGCAGCCGCCGCAGCTGAGAATTAATCCCGCGACCTGTGTGTTAGCAGCCGAGTACCTTAACCACTAGACCACCTTGGCGGGGCATGCATAAAGCATGCTGCTAAAGTTATTAAATAGGCAGTAACCTGAACGCAATAATTCTTCAATTTATACAAATTTCATGTGAATGTTAATGCAGAAATATTTGAAGTACTGCATCAACACCTAACCTGGGATCGTTTATGCACTAAATGTGGACGAGTGAAGCTACTTTTGGAACATGCTCTGTGGTAGTGCTCTTCGTTGATTTAAAGAGTGCTCACTACGTGGCACGCCACCACTCTGATGGTGGTCCACTCTTGGCACGGGCTCTAGTTTGACAGGAGACCGCTAGAGGGCTGCACCCATGTATAGCGCTTACTGTTCGCGCGCTTCCTTTCTCTTTCGCCGTATATCACTTGGTGCCCTCTGATACTGCCATTCAGCTTCTACTAAAACACTGAAGAAACCAAGGCAGCGGCGTAAGGACTCGCAATGCGGCTGCAGCCCGGCCTCGCCGCGAAGACCCTGTTGTCAGAGTTCGTGAGACCAGAGGGCCAGCGCTGGCAGCAAGCACAAGCCAGCAGCAGCGAGGCGGCGACAGTGGCAGGGGCTTGTGCAGCCAAAGCAGCGCGGGTTCGTTGACAAGCAGAACCTGAGCTGAGGGCTGTGCATATAATGTGTATATGCAATCACACCGCACTTCCTGTCTCACATCTTTGTATGATGATCGAGCGAATGTTCGAAGGATTGACGGTTTATCGCATTTAACCTCCTGAGCAAGCTCGTTCGTTATCATTCACTGTTTTCTTACATGTGATTCAGCGTTTCGCAACTTGTATAACTACGCTGTGAAACACTCAACTGTTTCGTGACAGTTATTCTTTCCACTGGCATTTCCGTCCAGACATTGTGGGTAAATATCGTGGTGGTACATTTTGGAAGGCCTCGTATATTTCGACCCAAGACCTCTGGGAACCTTGAAGAAATGCTCTTCTATTTTGTTTCATGTCTCTGCGGTTCTCTCGGATGTACTCTTTCAGCTGGTAAGCCTCTTGGCAGCAAGTCTGGCTAATTTTATTTCCTTTGGTAGAAGGGCCGCATGAAGGCTCCATTGACTTGCGGATTTTGGCCACTTGGTTTCTGATGGTGTTTTCTGTTCCATTCTAGATGTTGTATATGGAATTTATATTCATCTTGAATGGAAGATTTGTTCTCCTGGCTCTTTTCTTGGGTACACATGAATAGTTTTCTCATTCTTCTCCAAGTGATCGCAGTCGTCAAACTTGCACCTCAAACATCCAAGGCACAGTGAAATTCTCTTTCAGATCAATCACTTCAGAGAAGTCGAAATTGATGGCATCCTACTTTTTTCGTCTAATTTCTCTCGAATGGCTCTGGCTTGAGTTTGCTGCCCAACATAAAATCCTCCTCAGCTCCGGCACTTCATGTCGATGCAGGCAGTGCAAAGGAACAGTGACACGAGACGAGTGCTAACTTCAGTGTGCTTGTTTCCCGCTTGTGTCGTTCCTTTGCGCTACCAGCTTTAACATGAATTTTTACGAACAATCCCAGCTGTCGGTTCTTGTAAGCTCTGTCAGTTATATTTTCTGGATCACAAATTTTTGTGAGAGCCTCCAAACCACGTGTCTTCTCCAACGTATGTTCTCAGCAGAACAGTGAGTGGTTTTTCTAGGAAATGGAAGTGGCCCTTGCACAGTCCTTTCTGATCTAGCATGCACAGCTTTCAAGTCCCTCCACTTTTTGCATGTGGGTATCTCATCACCACTCGCAGGTTGCCAGTAATTGTCGGAGCCTATTAATATTTCAATGGTATTTCTTTTGCTAGGCTGACAAAGGCAAAATCACAACACAACGAAAGCAAAGTGTAATATGCTTACTGGCCCACTCTCAGAAAACGTGTCCTCTTACTGTCCCGACTTCTAAAATGTTATTGCCAACATTCCAGACAAAACCAGCAGATCTCATGCATCGTAGGCACAGAGGTAATGTGAAGCAGCCAGCAAGGAGTAAATTACCCTGTACATAACATGCTTATCATTATTTGTGTGGTAGCAACTGTCATTCATGTTCATAATTTAGTCACGTCGTGCGATACCAATTTTTATATATATCAAGCTAACAAAACTGCCATGAGCGTGATGCCGTAAACCGGGGCTGGGCAAAGATACTTTGAAAACACATCTCAATAAGATTTAAAATCCTCGGCATCAAAGTATTTCAGATACAGATGCTTCTAGATTTATTGTATCTAATACAATACTTTCGAATTATATCTTAAGATACTTTGATACATTTGAAAATTCGCCATTATATATTCGGTCTGTCGAAGCAGTGGAGGCCTACGTTCAAAGGCATTTACTTGAAAATTTCTTAATTCCAACCAGATTTGTTTAACATTAACAAAATATTTGTTTGTGTCTCTCTTGTTCAAAGCATACTAACTTCATTCCGATGCAACTTATTGGGATTTGTTTGTCGGGACTTAATCATGACAGCCCTTCATACACTATGCTGTTAGTGGCTTTTGCATGATGTTCTTGTAATTGATGAACGTTGTTGCTTTACTTGGCTACCAGCCAGTGGATCCTGCCATGATCTCGCAGGAACGATAATAGGAAACCTCCGCATAATGGCGTAAATACTGCTGTGCACTCTTACCTTTGCCGTAATTATATTACCGCTTTTGCAATATTGCATCAACTCGCTATTGTAGAGCAGCAACATTAACGGTAGTAATATCCTTTTTTTTTACACATTGTGCAAGGATGATAACTATAGATTCAGCGGTCACAACTCATTCAGGACATAAAACTGCAATCATTTTTCATATCCTACTTATCTACCGTCAAAAAGCGTTTGTTAGCAACATAATCACTAACATGCAATCTTTTACAATTTCTTCTCCGAGAGAGCTTATGGCGCCCAAAAACGTCTCGGACATATTGTTGTGACACAAAGTTCAGCAGGATATCGCTGCTATTTACAGTGTTATAACTTATAGCTCTGCTTGCCAGCTTATTGTAACAACAAAAAGAAAAGATAAACACTTGACAATAGCATAAAATGGGAAAACTAGAATAGTAAGGTGGTTCTAGATTAAACAATCACAGTAAATTAGGGGTGCAACTAATAGAAAGAATCGTCATACAGCACGTACGATTGCTAGAAAAAATTTGAAACGTTAATTTTGGAGTGCGCTTTCCAACTTGAGGAAGTGCACTTAGCCTTAAAGGAATATCAGTAATGCTGCATAATTCATCATAGCTCATTAACAGACTAAGCACAATATAAAAATATCTTAGCGAAAGCAACATGATGGTATACCATGTTGTTGGTTTTATTAATTTGAGTTTAACCACTTCTTTTGTAAATATTTGGTTCCAGTTACGTGAAACAACCTGTATAAACACGATACAGGTGCACCCCTAAAAGCTATTAGAATAGAGCATGATAGATCGTCAACTCAATGTGAAGGTCAGATAACAGAAAACTCAAAGCTCGTGAAAAATAGCATAAAATTTGCAAAATAGCATAAAAAGGCAGGTGGGGATACTCGTGAAAAAAACCAAGTAGTTGGTATTATGTTATAGCCCTCTTTCTAGCATCTTGATGATTTTTTTAAAAATAATTTTCATCATATAAGTCAATCTCATTGTATGCAAGCCAAGCTCATGTATCGGCAAGACGCAAAGCAGCCCCATTCTTTTATTCCTGATGCTTTGCAACCGTCCACCATGCAAGACAAACTTAGATAATGACACAATAGCCACTTCAGAATTTAAGCTAAAGACTTTGTACACTTTGGATAATCAGCTCAGTGCAGTGGCTATAGACAAGTGTCATTGCACCAACAGAACTAAAGAGAAAAAAAATGTCGAAAAAGAAATGTCAGTTGTGTGCAAGTCTTCATGCACTTGTTTTTGTCGAGATGGCTCGATCGCCATCACTTGACTGCTTCTCTTAGGAATGTGCAGACCTGATTGCCTGTGCATGCCGGACCACTCTGATGGAAAAATAAACATGTAGCTGTCATCGGTTTTATTCAGGGGGCTTTATGGCAGCAGCATCAGCTTGATAAGTAGAGTTCAGCCAATGTCTATTGTTTCTTATGGTGGTGTTTCCCCAGCAGTGTCTTGTATCTCAAAATACACGATGCATTATTAAACGTATCGGAAATACAGATACGGGTGCTCTTTTAAAGAGACGTATTCCTATACTGATGCAAAATACCCAAAGAGTATTTAAGATAAATGTGTATTTAATATACCCACCACTCGCGTAAATGACATGCATGCCGTGACTTTTGTGCTAGCTACCACCTGTCATCTATGTTCGTCATACAGTCGCATCACGCAATACCTATCTTGGTGTATGTCATTCTAGCGAACTTGCTACGAGTGCACCATGAGCGTGCATGTAAATCTCATTGCTCACGATATGGACGTCGCGATTTTCATTTTACGAGCTGTCATCTATGTTCATCATACAAACATGTCATGCAATACCGAATTTAGTGTATATTAAGCAAGCGAACTGGCCGCACATGCACTCTGACCGTGGCATACAAGACATGCTGACATGACACGAATCTCATGGTTTTATTATTAACACCTGCCATTTATGTTCATTACAGTCACGTTATGCAATACCAAATTCGGTGTATTGATCAAGTTAGTGAAATGGCTGTGAGCGTACCGTGAGTGTGGCATGTAAATCATGTTGTACATGACAAGGATATCGTGATGTTCATTTTACCATCCGTCATTCATGCTTGTCATGCAGTCATGTCTCGCAATACCAAGTTTGGTGTATGTCTGCTAGTGCATCATGAGTGCGGCATGTAAATGGTTGCGTGTAATAATTTCTTGTATCTCTTTTTACCCATGTATTGTGTTGTTCTTGAATATAGTAAAATTGGCATCACATGTTCTATACATTGATAATCCTTGTAATCATCAAATTTGTACTGTGAGTAAGAAAACTTGTTTTTGCTGCAGGAAACTGCAATATCTTTTCTCTCCTCACACAAAGTTCACGCATTGTTTTGCATCTTTACACAAGGCAGTGTCATTTTATTAAATAAAGTGTATTGTAATTGAGATACATTTTCTATGTATTCGTTTACCTTAATACACTATTATTTTATCCTTGCTTATCTTTAGTTGGGCCCAATTGGTATGCACACAAGCTTTGCATCACTTTTTCTTGGCAGAGACAGCACACACATTGAGTGAGGCCTTGAGATCAGAGATCCTGAACACGTGGCCTATGGGCTGCATGCGGCCCGCCAACCACTCGCTTGCGGCCCACGGCCCGCAAATGAGTCTTTGTTTCATATTTCTTTCAAGACTTTGTGACCGTTCATGACACTTCTAAACGGTTCTCTCATCGTTTTGGTTGCATAACATGATTAATAACTCTTTCCACGGGTAAGCTACACAGGCAGGACTGCTCCAAAGCATTTTTTCGTGAGGCACCCAGTGCGGTCACCTTGTGTTGAAAAATAACTGCGGAACAGAAACTTTTCACCTCAGGATAGGCATCCACATTTTAATCATTGTGTAGATTTCTATCATATGCTATTGGACCCCTGCGGTTGAATCCCCTTTAGAGACGACCAATGTGTGAGATAAGTTCATGGCTTTCTTTCAAAAGTCATTGTTAGCTGACATTTTGTTGAAACTCGCCTCTTCTCGTGCTTCCTACTTGTTCACTGTCCCTGCCATTTGTGGGACTAAATTTCATGACTGTAGCCTGGGCGCTGATGTAAGTTTTAGACCTCTGCTTTAAGCGAGAAGACTCATTACTGATGCTAAGGTTATGCGTTCTTTCTCCCTTTTGCCTCTCGCTGTCACAATGTAGTGTTCAAAATGGCTAAAGTGACATTCAGTGATTACACATCAGGCATTCTTATTGTTGAACAATTTTAAGAGCGTATTACGTGCTGCTGAAACGTAGATGATTCATGCTGTTCGCATTTTTTGTCCGGCTGTCGGCAGAACATGCTATAGCTACGTTTCAAATGTTGCATCAGGGAGTCTTGTAGTCATTAGTAACTTTTGAGGCGAAGCTCTTAATAACTTGCAGGTTTTGGCATCATACGCAATAAACCCTGCGCCCATGAGCACAAAGGAATGTAGCATTCAAAAGTGTTTAGGTCGAAGGCATATATTTTTGTGCATCATTTTTCAATAACTGATGCTCTCTCGATTAAAGGCTTGTCAGCAGTGAGCTGTTTCTGATACAACAATCGGATTTTTTTATCACAGTTATCAGAGTGATTTTTCATTTCATATTTCAGTGTTGCCTGAATATGAACGTGTGACTGTCGTCATTACCTGCACCAACTGAATCGTTGCCCTGCTAATCATGTGGATGTAAGCCCATTAGATCTTTTTTGTGCCTCCCACCATGCATTGGCACAGTGCATTACGGAAAAAAGGGGCATCGAATTTCGTCGTTTGCTTAAATGGTGTGATCATATGCTTGTAACGCATGTGATTGATTGCTTTGGTCATTATAGGCTACGAATTAAGCAACGTTCCACCTGGCAAGCAAAGTGATGTGGTGCTACTAAAGTTAGTAACAGCAATGTAAATAATCACTTTGCATGCATCTAACACTTTTTATTGTGTGGCACAAGTTTGTAGCAACAAAAAAACAGCTCGCTCATTTGATGTTCACGCAGAGTGGGTTTGTAATCTCCATGAATCGCTGCTTATACTGGGAGGCTAACACACACAAACGATCGATTCCCCTGGTCGGACAGAGCTGTAGTGCATGTGTTTTTGATAGCACACGCTTTCTCTGAATGTTCATTGTCGGAGTAGACTAATTGTGTTGCTCTGTAAAGGAAAAAAACGTCTTCGTTTTTTGTTTACGGTATAGTTTCCTAATTGAAATCTACCAGCTGTGGTTTATTTATGTATTTAAAATTCTCTCAGTGCGAAGTAGCATTATAGAGAGTAGTGGTTAATGTATCATTACATATGTTTTGCAAAGTGGCTTGAAAAGGTGAATAGCGTCGGCTCTTAGAAAAAAGAGAGTTGTTAAGTTAATAGAAAAATGTTGAAACAGGACGATAAATGATGCAGTCATCACCATAAAGTTAAAAATTAGATTGTCTGGTGGATAGTTATTGTACATTGGAAAAAGCAAGCACATGAGTACTGAGGCTTGCAGCACATGCGTACGATTCAAGGAGGACAGCCATCATATCCCATCCACGAGTTGCACAAGAAAATGTGCTATATATGAACAAGACTAAAGCAAAATAGCAAATGCGCCACAGGTATATGTGCTACAGGTGATTGACACTTTATATCTACCCAGGAATGGCGAAAACACACATGGGTAATTTTACGTGCAAGCATTAAGAAAAAGCTCGCATCAGTAGTGTTGACCAGATGTATGCAAAGAACGTCTGGGTTCAGTTCATGCCGACGCTGAACTGGAGCCTTTCACAGCTGTTGGTTACGTCTTCGTGCTTCATGAGGTTAGACACACATTTGGCTTGGATTTACTCCTATTTACACAGTGCTTATTTCACATGCCGCACATTGTGCCTGGCTGATCACGGGTCATGGAAGAGTGTAATGAGTGGTTAAATGCGTTGCACAATGCGTTTAGGCCAGTGATTGTTCTCGAAGCACACGCAGTCACAGACGTCGCAGCCAAAGCCAAATTGCCGCTGGAGTAACTCCCGACGAGCGCGCTCCCGCAATCATCATATTGACACCGCAATGCCACGTTGATGAAAACGTTTGATGTAGCGAGCTAACTCACGATGCAGCCAATGGCGCGCGTGCTTGGGTACGATGTTGAGAACGACTGATAACACCAGCCAAAGGAAACCACTAATAAAACTGCCACCGAACACCGCTGCCGAACGATTTTTCATTTCTCCTAGCCACATAGAGTTAATATAACAGAGTCAGTATATTAACTCTATGCCTAGCCATATACGTAGACTCTCAGTAAACGGAACCTGAAGGGAATCGGAAAATGTGTTCCATTTAACAGGAGTTCCCTATGCTGAGATGTGTACATGGGTGCAGAATACAAGCCCGAAACCAAGTATTGCAGAGGCAATAGTTTCGTTTAACTGATGTCCGTTTACTGAGAGTCTACTTTTACAGCTTTTACTGTAACAAATTTGTGAACTATGAAACAACTGTTGCGGACGAATCAGACGTGTGACGTAGAAAATCCATTCATATTTAGGAAACTCTATGATCCGCTCTACGAACGACATTGAGTTATATTAAATCTATGAGAAGCGAGGGCTTTGGCGAGCGTTTAGAGCATTGATCCGCGCAGATCCCAACTGTGATTGAGCGTTCGTCATTTCACGAATCGCTCTGCGCAGACCGAAGCAGGAACGGCTGTGGTATGGTCACGTCACAGAGGTGATGTGAAACGAAACCCGCGGGTTCGAATCATGGTTTCGTCATTTCACCCCACCTCCCTGCGCACGTCTATGCCGTCTATGCGATAGCGCCACGAACGACGACACGCTACCTTAAAACACCGTATCCTCTACAGAGTCGTCGTGACCGCCAACATAGTGAACACGAGGAAGGCAGGACGCCGCCCTAAGGAATTGTACACAACTGAAGAAGAAATTACTTTGTATGATTTTCGTTGTGAAGCATTGCATGGCAGGCTCTCTTCCCCATGATGTCAAAGCACACGCGAAGGCTAGGCGGTGGGGAAGAGCAGGGAAAGCTAGAGGAGTGGTGATCAGCTGGATCAGGCACACCTGGCTAGTATTGATGAAACAGAGGCGGCGTTGGTATATGCCACTATTATGTGCGTTTGTACCACAGGTGATTGACACTTAGTATCGTTCCAGAAACAGCGAGGACACACATGGGTCATTTTAATGCATCGACGTTAAGAAAAATCAAACATCGGCAGCGTTGACCTGACGAATGCAAAGGGTTCAAGTAAGAATCAAACCCAAGCATTTTGCTTAGCAATCAAACATTCAACAAAGAGCCACGCCAGGGAACTACTTTTGTTCGCGAAACGTGGTTGCAGTGCTGGCTACTCAATTTTATAAACATTACATACATTTATAAAATACCAGTCTATCAAAGGGACCGAAACTCTCGGTGGCAGTGACATCAGTGACGTAATGATGTAATGCGCAGTTGGACAGTCCGGCACTCGCTGTTCTTGGGTTCATCAGTGGTCTACAGTCTGGCGATGCAGATTATAAAGGAAAGACTGCAGCCATAGATGGAGGATGAGGGGGTGCTAGATGAACTCCTGAATGGATTTCGGAAACACAGGAGGTTGGAAGACAATCTGTTCTCACTGACACAGTGCATCAAAATAGCAAAAAAGGAACACAAGCCTTTGTGGCTAGCATTTCTGTATATTTTTTTTGTAAGAGGACTTGTGGGGAATACTGGACACACTAGGTGAGGAAGATGAAGTCGCTAATTTTTTAAAGGAGATCTATAAAAGTAACAAGGTACTTATAAAATGGGAAAAGCAGGTATCCAAGCCCACAGAGATAAAACGGGGGCTTAGGCAGGGGTGTCTACCTCTGTCATCCTTGTTATTCATGATGTACATACAAAGATTAGAGGCCAAATTAGAGGGGAGTGAACCGGCTGCAAATACATGTGTGACTACTCCTCCGAGTCGGTCTCCTTCTCGTAACATATTTGGTGGAGCTGCTGGGTAGGCAGGCCGGACAGAATGGTGGGCGACCGGAAAGGATGTATGCGAGTCTTGAGTGGTCATGTTAAAAGTCGCGAGGGAGCATCCGCTTGGGAGTTCCGTGGCGAGGATGGGGATCGCACAACTGACCCTTCCCTGACCCCTATTCTCCAATCACGTTGCCCCTCATCCAAGTCCGGCAGGAAATCGCCAGCTTGGAAATTTACTCTATTTCACCACCTCCCCGCACCGACTTCCAGCCCCAATACACACTTGCACGTCCCTTCCCGATTAGCTCTCCCTTATCGTTCTGTAATCCGTCTGCATGGCGAACACACGATGACGAGCCGATCTGCTTCTCATGTCACCGAATCGGGCACATTTCTCGCCATTGCAGAACTCGCTGGGGTACTCCTGCACAAGCTTCCTCTCGTACCTTCCATGCACGTCCCGCCTATCGCCATGAGACCAGCCGCGACCATTTTGTCCAGGAACCTGCTACTGAACACCGCTACTCCCGCTCTCCATCCCCCCAACGTCGCCAGTCTCGTTCTCTCCACTGCCCCAGCGACCATCTTCCACCACAGAAAATCCTCTCTTGACGATACAGACAAAACAGAACCTTATAGACGTACAAGTAGACGGCGTACATGTCACTGCTCTTGTCAACACCAGCGATCAACTTTTCGTGATGACGAGTGGTTTTCGCCGCAAGCTCAAGAAGGATCTCACACCTGCTAGTGCTGATGGCCGACAACAAGGAAGATTTGCAGAGTTTGATGGACACTTGCAGTAATGAGGGAGATAGGTTAGATTTTAGATTCAGTAAGGAAAAATCAGCCGTCATGTTTTTTCATGATAATGAAGGTAGTGAGCTTAGAATACAGAAGGTCACGCTAAGGATGACAGATAAATACAAATATCTGGGTGTATGGATAAGCAATGGGACCGAGTACAAACACGAAATGTACATAACAACTAAAGGTAACACGAATATAGCGGTGATGAAAAATAGGGCACTGTGAAATCGCTATGGGTATGATTTGTGAGAGGAATATGGAAAGGGGTCATGGTTCCTGGTCTGACTTTCGGCAATGCTGTCTTGTTCATGAGATCAAAGGTTCACGCAAGGTTAGAAATTAAGCAATGTGTAATAGGTAGGCTTGCTCACGGGAATACACCAAATCGGGGAGTACAAGGTGATATGGGATGGACATCATTTGAGGGCAGAGAAGCTAGCAGCAAAATAAAATTTGAGAAGCGATTGAGACAAATGGGGGGGGGGCATTGGGATAGGGAGGTTTTCAGCTACTTGTACATGAAGAATGTCGATACAAAATCGAGGAAGCGAACCAGGAAATTGACGGGCATATACTTAGAAAACAGCAGGGGGCCACACCAAAAAGAACTATCGGTTAAAAAGAAGTAAAAGGAAACGGAGACCAAGTAAATGTGGAGAACTGGCATGACTAAAAAGTCCGCGCTAGAGCTTTATCGAACTTTTAAGCAGGAAATTGCCAGGGAAAGAATCTATGATAATACTCGGGGTAGTTCTCTACTACACGGTATGCTGTGCGTGTGGAGACACGGTATGCTATGTGTGTCGAGAGGAGGAGCAAACTGCCGAACACTTGATAATGTTCTGTGATGGGCAAGTTCCTCGCTTTGGGATTCGCTCGGAGGATTTCTAGCTGGACGGTCGTGCCCTCGCGATCTCCGACGACAGCATAGCTCCCGCCGACTGGTACGCCCTCCGCAGTCTCCTGCCGCCGTGAAGCTCTCGCATTGTGGTGCCCCGTACTTGGACTGCTTCGACCAGATCCCCACTTCCCCATCTCCTTCTATTTTCCGCCGCTTGCCTCTCTATTTCTTCATCTATTTCCTTCTATTCTTTTTATCCCTCCTTCCCCTGCACCGTGTCGCCCTTGAGGCAGACAGAAGTTAGGTGCCCTTTTCCTCTTCCTTACAACTACTCACCACCAGAGCACAGAACACATAATAACAGGGCGAGTTCTTTAAAGCATAGAGTTTCCCAAAAGTACGAAACTCTATGCTTCAAAGGACTAGGGTGTAGGCTAGTAACATTGGGTGTAGGGACATGGAGGGCAAAACATTGAAAAAGGTTATCTGATTGGTGTCTACAATCAAGGCACGAGTGAAAATTAAATCTTTCAATGCAAAGTGCCAGTGCGTAATTTTACCATTTAAAGGGGGGGAAAATGAACCTAGTTTTTGTTCACTGAGTATTACGGCTAGATGGCGCTAGCCGCCGCCCGACCTCATTTTCCACAGGAAAAACTCATTGATCAGGTGCTACCAGCATTAATGTACGCAAATGATATAGTGCTAATGGCTGACAGAAAGGAAGATATGCACAGATTGATGGACATCTGCGGTAATGAGGGAGAGAGGTTAGATTTTAGATTCAGTGAGAAAAAATCAGCAGTCATGATTTTTAATGATAACGAAGGTAGTGAGCTTAGAATACAGGGGGTCACGCTAAAGATAACAGATACATACAAATACCTGGGCGTATGGATAAGCAATGGAACCGAGTAACTAAGGGAGTACGAAATATACGTGACGACTAAAGGTAACAGGAATGCAGCAGTGATGAAAAATAGGGCACTGGGGAATTGCAATAGGTATGATGTTGTGAGAGGAATATGGAAAGGGTTTAAGGGTTTTGGGCTGACGTTCGGCAATGTGGTCTTGTGCATGAGATCAGAAGTTTAAGCAAGATTAGAAATTAAGCAACGTGGAATAGGTAGGCTTGCTTTAGGAGCTCACGGTAATACACCAAATCAGGGAGTACAAGGTGATATGGGATGGACATCATTTGAGGGCAGGGAAGCTAGCAGCAAGATAAAATTTGAGAATCGATTAAGAGAAATGGGGGAGGAGCGTTCGGCTAGGAAGGTTTTCAGTTACTTGTGCATGAAGAATGTCGATACAAAATGGAGGAAGCGAACCAGGAAATTGACTGGTAAATACTTAGAAAACAGCAGGTGGCCAAACCAAAAAGAGGTATTGGTTAAGAAGAAAGTGAAGGAAACGGAGACTGACACGTGGAGAATTGGCATGATTAAGAAGTCCGCACTAGAGATATATCGAACTTTTCAGCAGGGAAATTGCCAAGGAAAGGATCTATGATAATACTCGGGGTAGTTCTCTACTGTTTGAGGCCAGGACGGGGGAGTATTACGAACCAAGACATATCTGGCCAAATACGAAGGGGTAGACACGGTATGCAATGCGTGTGGAGAGGAAAAAGAAACTGCGGAACACTTGATAATGTTCTGTAAAGGGCTTCACCCTATAGTTCAGGATGATGGCGCAGAGTTTTTCAAAGCACTGGGGTTTAGGGACAGTGAGGGCAAAATAGACTTTAAGCGGGTAGACTTAACTAAAAGGGGGTTATCTGATTGGTGGCTAAAGTCAAGGCACGAGTGAAAATTAAACCCTTCACTGCAAAGTACGAATCTTCAACCTCACTATTTAAAGAAAAAAAAGATAAATCTAATGGTTAGTTCACTAAGTATTACGGCTAGGTGGCGTTAGCCGCCGCCCAATTTAAAGGGTGCAGCCACGACGATAGTTTTAGCGCGAGCACAAAACGACGTCACAGAGACAAGAAGGACACAAAAGACACGTGTTTTATGTTTGCCTTTCGTGTCCTTCTTGTCTCTGTGTCGTCGTTTTGTTCTCACGCTATAACTATTGTCATGCCATACCAACTAGCCCAAGCTGCCACACTTCTAAGGTACAGCCACATCCATTCACTCATCCATCCACTCATCCATCCTAATGGGTACAGAGGTGTTCTGCTGTGGTACAGCCATATCAGTCCATCCATCCATTCTTCGCATCTGGTTTTTGCGGCCGTAGCCATAGAGGAAGAAAATATGGGCGTAGCAGCCGTAGCGTCTGTGGTGAGGCTGTCAGCCGCCTTGTTGTAGAAATAATGGCGCTGTCTCCACCTGTTCTCATGGAAGTAGGCGCCCAGTTGCCGCTTGTAGACGTGCTGGAAGTGTTTTAGACAGCTGAACCGATCGTTCATTTGACGCCGAGAATGTCGAATGCCGGCAGCGTTGCATCTCGAGGACGCGGTCGTGGCAGAGGCCGCGTCAGGTATGTTTGCCCTTTTATTATTATTATTTTTTAATCTCTCGCAATGGTTGTGGGGTAGGCGTGTGTGTGTGTCATGTGTGGCCGCTTGAAAATGGAACACAGTGAGCGATCTCGTGCGGCTCTGCGATCTCCGTCATACGAGGGATCACGCAAGTGATTTGCTAGCCAAAACGGAGGCGACTCTAGCAATGACACAGGTAGTTGCGGCCTTTCTACGAGAGGTACGGCACCGTAGTAATGCATTAAACAAAATGAGTGGCCTGTTTTATCGTGCGTCGGATGCGACGCACCTAGATCACGAGGACGGGCGCCCGAAGCGCGGGCCGGGAAGGATGAGAAAGTAGAGGTTTTTAGCAAGCCATAGAAACATGATCATAGATCTCCTAGGAGACAAGACAAGAAACACGTCATGGAAATACGACACGGTTCCTTTCCGTTTGCGCGTACAATGGTCGCGCATGCGCACTCGTGAGCCGTTTCTGTGGTTTCGCCTTTCCGTAGCTTGCTAAAAACCTCTAGTGACTCACTGGAGACCCTGGCGGAAACGGGCGGAAACTGACCCGGTGGTGGTGGTAGTGGTTAGAAGATGGGAAAAGGCACCTAATTTCTGCAACGCGGTCGGGAGCACGGCGCAGTGCCTAAAAGTGACCCGGGTGGAAGCATGGCTAATGTATACATTTGTACAACTCATTCTGTGGAGCCAGAGAAACGGTCTCAAAATCGCAACTGACACCACATCACCCCCCCCCCCCCCCCCCCCCTTGAATACATAGTGTTCATGTGATTTCACTTCCGCCGTTGTCGCCCTCTCCCGCCATGCGTGGGTACCTCTCTGGGTACCTACGGCAGTTCGCGTGCTGCAGCGCGGTTTGTTGGGGGCTTTTCATCTGTTGCTGTGTACGATGTTGAAAGAGAAACATTGTGTTTTTTTTGTTGTCGTACTTTAACGAGCTCATCGGTCCAGGAAGTCCTTGTTTGTTCACTTGATACAAGACCAGAAAATCAAGGTGTGTGACCCTTATACCAGCCACCGCTTACACTGGCTGCCCGCCACGGCCTACGAGGGCCCAGTATCCCGCTTTCACTACAAACACTACAAATTGCATGGCGCAAGAACAAGTGAAAGCCCAAAGTCTCTCGAGCCGCAATTTTAAGAGTGGATGAGCGAAGCGCAGCAGCTCCCATAGAAAACGAGTCGTGCAGAGCTAGGCAAGGTTACAAGAGATATAATATTAATATATTGCTGCGGCCCACGCCACCAAAATAGCAGCTCCCCCCCCCCCCCTCCAAGTATTTTAAACAGTGATGTTGAGCATTTGTGGAAACAGCCGAGGAAAATATTATGCGAGGCCGATAGAGACTTCGCGTGGTGCGTGCCGCAGTAACGCCGGTCATCACTTTATTTTTCGCGTATGTTTGACATCTTTTTCACCTTGTATTTTACTTTTTTTGTACGCTAATGTACAGTGGAGTCCCTGAAAATGATCGACACAGTGTTAGAGAATTAATTGACCAATTTTTCAAAATCCTGATTCTCCCCAACTCGAACACATCGGCTATACTTCAAAGTGAAGTAATATTGTTTCGCATTCATTTTCACAGTTTGTTTCAATGCAATACCTGAATTTACGTGATCGCCATCGCTATTTTAACCTCCTTCCTGACACGCTGATTGTGCACGCAGTGGTCGCGGACAAGTTTGTATGTACAGTATCTTGGTAAGCTATCTCTGTTTGCAGGTAAGTGCTTGGCTATGGCACTTACCCGGAATGAAGTTGCACCTGAAGACACAAACAATCACAGAGTTTCTTCAAGTAGTTTTTTTTTTTTTTGTTAATACGCGCCAGCCAAACACGCCAGTACTTTTCAGAAAATTGCAATGTGCGTTCTCAATGTTAGGTAATAACTTAGGCGAAGAAACACCCCGAAGCTCTGCTCCCTCTTCGGGGACTACTAAATCAACTTGCCTCACTAGTAGTCCTCGAACTTGCATCGTGAGGCAAAACTAAACGGACACAAGCACGAGGAGACAACACGGCAGCGGTAGGCGACGGAGTCGGTAGGTACCCGGGCATGTCGGTGGCGCGTTTCGGGAGTGACGAATGGGCGCTGCATGACGCATGTGCACACTATGTATAGAAAAGCATGCAAAGGCAACACGTAACACAAGCAAAATGTAACACACTGCACGTATCACAATGAAGAATAAGAATGTACAGCAGGCACACTAACACACCAAAGCAAGGCACACAAAAGAAAGGCACATTGCCAAGTGCATCACCACACAAAGCAAGGCACATTGAAAATTGCGCCACCACATCATCCCCTCCCCCAAGAGAGGATGTCCGCATAGTCACTGTCATGTTTCAGTCTCCGGTGTCTGGGCCTGTAGTGATGCCGTTTCTATGCAAGCAGGTGGATTTGTAGCAGCCCTAGATGTGCCGGCGGGGTAGATGTGTGAACGCGGAGAAAGCGTCTTCCCCTGGCCTCTGCAGTGCATTTTCGGTACTGTCGGTGCCAAAATTCAGTCATGAAGGTCAGGTACAGCAGGGGCATGTTAGGCACTACAGACACCTTACTGCAAGTGGGCACAGTGGAGGCTGGCACAGCATGTGAATGTGCATCCGAGGCACGAAAAGCTGTGGCACTCTTCAATTGCAGCAGAAGTATGCACCACAGTAAGCATGACGATTGTAGCAGGAACATCACGAGGAAGCACTGTCCGTACATGAGTAGGTGCAGAATTGGTCGTAGCAACAGATCCGACCTGAGCAGGCATCACCGGAGCAGGAGCATTCTCTCCCGGCAGGGCCAGCATGACGCTCTAACAAACAGGCATGTCCTTGTGTGATGCAATTGGAGCAGATGCAGTTGGGACGCTAGCCTGTGGAGCATGGATGGTGGTAACATGCCCAGTCGAAGTAGATGTCGTTGACGTACAAGAAATGGCCTTTCGGCCCAATTTGTCAGCAGGTGCATCCCTTGTGGAACGGCAGACACTTCCGTAATTTTCTGTCCTTCCGCAATGCACACAAGTCCAGGGCCATGCAGGGCAAGCGGGAGCACGCTCCTACGCGAACTGACGGCGAGACTGGAGAAACGGAGTTGGACGCGTTGATAGCCAAGGGAGCAGTCACTGTCGGCGAGCAGACGGCACCGGCTTGTGAAGCAGCTGGAGAAGGAGGAACGCTCCGAAAGGTGGGAGGAACGTCGCCAAGAGGTGTCTGACGCGAAGAAATAGCGTCGCTTGGAAGGGCAGCCAGTTGTTGTAATGTGCAGTTGATGCGCTCCTCTTCTTTGACAAACTTTTCTCCGTAGATTCAGGGACGCGATTCCTTCTATAATTTGGTCAAACGCCAGCACGTTGGTACTTGCATCAAAATTGCAAAGTCGAGCGAGCCGTTAAGTTCCAGAATGAAGTGCTCTGCGGTCTCGCCTGGTTGTTGTCGTAGGGTCTTTAATAAGGCATGCAGGCACGTTGGATCGACTTGCTCATAGAAAATCGTGTCCAACTGCTGGAGCGTCGCAGCACATGAATCTTGCACGGCCTCTGCCGGGATTGCATGGGCCACTGCCGGAATCGGTTTGTCCTCCACCACACCAGGTTGGAGTTTAAAGCTTCAATGCCTAACGCGTTCAGGAGCAATGCTTCATTGTGCTTCACCGTGGCGTCCCTGGCAGCGGCGTCAATGTATACTTGAAGAAGCGGCTGCCACTGTCGCCATGGGATAGGAGGCCTACCGGGGCACTGCAGGAACAGGGGCGGAGGTACAGCAGCATACATCCCTGTGGAGGAAGGTAGTTGAATCCGAGGACCGAGTCAGACGCGTAGCCCAGTGTGCATGGTCTTGGCTGTCACGAACTGGTGATCGTCAGAAAATGCGGTATCGGTGGGACAGTATTCAGGGGGCTGAACACAGTACCCCTTGCAGCAATGGTCGTATGCCCACCTTTGGCCAAATGCAAGTGGATTTCATCCTCGTCGCCAGTACTATTGTGTGTCAGATGCGGCTTATGGAGAAATGCAAGGCGCGGCGCTCCAAGTGCGAGCCGAGGCAGAGGAGAAAGTGACACAGCCGTGACCCGGGCGGAAAGAGCTTATCTACGCAAGCATGTCTAATATATACATTTGTACAACGCCCTCTGTGGGGCTAGAGAACTGGTTCTGAAACTGTAACCAAAATCCCGACACCACATGAATTATTGCATGTCATTTGGCTTGTAGCGACGCGGCCGCCACCGCGCACCCCCGCGGTTATAGAAACCTTGCGGGGCAGCATTCCAAGCAATGCGCTGCTCTCCTCTCTGTTCCTCCTTCGTCTCTTTCACTCTTGCCACTTCTGGTGCACCGTGTGCACCTGCTCTATTTTCGACCCTCTGGTTCTCCCCTCCACCTCGTTCCCGAAAATGTCAGGTGACTGGAGACCCTGTGGAGACTACCGTTCCCTGAACGTAAAAGCTATTCCTGACCGGTATCCCCTGCCTAACATTCAGGATTTCACATCAGCTCTACATGGCACAACAGTGTTCTCTAAAATTGACTCAGTCAAAGCCTTTCACCTGATTCCTGTTGCTGCAGATGTTCCAAAGGCGGCAATTATCACCCCATTTAGCCTTTTTGAGTGCTAAATGCCATTTTTGAATGCCATTCGGCCTCCGCAATGTTGCACAATCTTCCCAGCGGTTCATTGACACGGTCATACGTGCTCTGCCGTTTGTGTTCACCTACGTCTACGACCTGCTGGTGGCAAGCTCATCCCATGAGGAGCACTTGCAACATCTCCGTGAACTTTTCCAGCGCCTGTCAGCCAACGGAATTGTTGTGAACACTGCAAAAAGTGAGTTCAAAGTGTCATCTTTTGATTTTATGAGTCATCGCTTGGACAGCAGTGGAATCAGCCCCCTTCCTAACAAAGTGCAAGCAATCGTCGAGTTCCCCAAGTCTACATCAATAACCAAGCTGCGGCAGTTTCTAGGGTTTGTAAATTTCTACCGCCAATTTATTAGGAACTGTGCTACGCTGTTGGAGCTCCTCGACAATTTGCTCTGTGGCAAACCCTCTGAAACTACACTACCATGGAACATCGCGGTGGAAGAAGCATTCAACTCCATCAAGAACGCTTTGGCTGAAGCCACACTGCTGACGCACCGCAATCCCAGTTACCCCTTGGCGCTCATCACGGATGCATCCTGTTCTGCACTTGGGGCCTTACTCCAGCAAAAAGTGAATGAACAGTGGCAGCCCTTTGCCTTTTTCTCAAAGCGCATGACCTCTGCCCACAGAAACTACACCGTTTTCGGCCGTGAGTTGCTCGCCATATTTCTCGCCGTGCGCCATTTTCCACACCTACTTGAAGGCCGCTCTTTTACAATTTTCACTGATCACAAACCTCTCAACTATTCAATCAGCCGATCTGACTCACTGTACACACCGCGCGAGGTGCTCCAACTCGCCTTCATCTCGGAGTTTTCAACTGATATACACTTATCAGCGGTGTTGACAACGCTCCAGCTGACGCACTCAGTGGCGTGGATGCCATCACCCGCAGTCGATCTCAAATCTCCACCTCAACATCCTTTTCATTCAAACTCCAGGATCTCGCTGCAGCCCAATCAAAAGACACTGAGTTTGAACACTTACACTGAGAATTGTTCGTCGCACCAGCTTCCTCTCTAAGGGGGAGCAATTTGTAGCAACGCGGCCACCACCGCGCACTCCCGCGGTCATAAAAACCCTGCGGGGCAGCATTCTAAGCAACGTGCTGCTCTCCTCTCTGTTACTCCTTCGCATCTTTCACTCTTGCCACTTCCGGCGCACCACGTGTATGTTCTCTATTTTCGACACTCTAGTTGACAAAATAAAGTAGACTTTGTTATTGAAAAAACGTCTCCATCTCGTACAACCTGGCTCTACAGGCTTTTGTGTGGTCCGGTCTCGTCTCTCCTTCTCTTATACTCCTGTCACATGGCACGTGTATTGTCATTCGCAGCGAATGACATTCATAACCAACGTCATTGCAATCTTCCGTTCTGTGTCTACACGGCCATGTGAAATGACATTGGTCATATTATTTACCGGCTACTATGATACCAAAAAGTTAAAAAAAATTTGTCCGGCTGGTTCAAAATATACTGCGACGCGATAAAACAGCATCAGTAGAAAAAAGAATCCTCCTACACGTCCAAAATAAGACTAGCTTAAAGCCGCTTACAACTTGCAGTCGGCAATGTTAGGAACCGTGACAGTATTCATGAATTTGTGATCGTTATAAATGGTGATCAGGGCAAAGAAGCATTATTTGCTCTCCAGCTACTGCTAATGAAGCATCAGAACCGACTGAAGCGCCTCAAGCTTGCCATGGAAAAAATATCACAGATGACGAGGTATTGAGCTGCGGCTACACGTTGATTCGTTTACTTTAGCTGCTCTTTGGGCTTCGACATTGTCGAGGATTAACAGAGAATTGTGGTGCTTCCCAAGAAAAGATAATTGCTTTGAAAATACTCTTCCTAAACTCGTGTCCCACACTTGCGTGTGTGTTCTTTTACTAGTGAGTCCAACGCGGCAATGCTGCAACACAACAGCAAGCGTTTGCAAATATGGCCGACAGGAGGCGTCATAGCATCCATTCGGAGTCTAGAAAAAAGACTATAGCGGCACAAATTGTTTCCACTATTCCTTTGTGCGTTGAAAAGTTACTGAAAAGTTAACAACAATCTTTAATAAACATCTGAACATCATTTACACTTGCTTTAAGGTGTCGATTTTGTAATGTCTTGTCAAGTTCCTGTTGACGAGTTTACACATGGCACGCTTCCATGAGTTCAGTGAATATATTCAACGGGCACATGTCATTAGGTGTGAATGTCATTCATTATGTCTGCGCAGCAGCAAGAAAAATTACATTAACACCCAATGTCATTCGCAGCAAATGACATTACAGTGCCTTGTAACAGGGGTATTATCCTGCACTGTCTAGGCCGAACGAAGCGGGCTGTGTGCAGCGTCAATGGAGAAAGATGGCCATAGCTAAGTAATCATGGCATACTCAAAGCTTTGCATGAGCGGTTGCCACTACCATGCATGTATCGTACGCATAGTAGCGGCAACGCTGCTGCAAATCAACGGGAAGTACGACAAAAGCAGACATGAAGGACACCTCTCCTTTGCGGGCCCCCGTCAAGTGATGAAAATAGCGGGGTACTTCAACGACAGCAACCTTCGCGTACTCTATTCTAAAGTGTTGACAGCAGGTGCTCTGACATTTCTGCTGGCGTTGCTGAATGAAGATAAAAAGCAAACGCGAGGGAGCCTGTTCCGTGTAGGCTGCGTCTTTGGTTGTGAGCGTCATTGCTGCATTGGCTCTGATCAACAGTTCGAGGTAGCTGCAAAAATGATAGCATGTCCGGAGCGGCGGACCAACTCTGCGATGGAGCACTCCACTCTGACGGAGGGCAACGGAAGGGGAGTCTACCAATGGTAAACACGCACTCCCGCTGGAGCAAATGGCAGGATAAGAATGAAATGCGATGTGGGTCTCCCTTCTTGTACGAGTGGGCTCGCTGGACACAGTGATGCTACGCTATAGCTAAGTGTGAGCGCGCGATCGTCATGACCGGTGTCCGTTGGTGCACCCACAGTTGGCACCACGTTGTAAGAAAATACGGTGGTTGGCACGGATCCAGGGCTTGCGGTGCTTACGACTTCCGATCGAATTCACCGCTTTTCCTGGAGTAGAAAAAGTTGCTCCGTTGAGTGGATCTCGCAACGGATCTGCGTCGAATCTATAGAGGGCACTGTCAGTCTGCTAATGGTGCAGACTTCTTCCGCATGAAGCAGAAAAAGGGCTACCGGAAATACTTTGAATCTGTGAATAGGTGACACCATAGGTCCTCTAGAAGAACCGAAAACAGGCTAAAGATTAGGAAAGTTATAGCTTGTGTGTGTGTGCATGCTGATATTGCTATTGCGTTCAACTGTTAACAGGCAAAACTTAAGGGTCCTGTACTTTTTTCTTGGCAAGATTTGATGAAATATCTGCTCTGTTACACTATTGTATTCCCCCTTTTCTTAATATTTTGATTAATATATATTTATTTCTTTGATTTTATTCTGTGGTTATTTATTTTTAATTTTCAAAAATCTCACAGTTATAACTGCTACTGCATGCCATCCGTCATAAAGCCGTTACTTTTCCCCAAAAAATTTAGATCCCAGCCTGGTGGCGTCGAGTTAGCTCGCACCTATTGTGGACTGAATAAAGTAGTTTCGCTCACTCACTCATGTCCCAGCTCTAATTCTATAGACTCATGTCTAGGTTCACGTGTAAGCTGCATGTCTGGCCTGTGGGTCACCTGCAGACCAGCTGCAAGCAAAGAGCTTTTAGATGACCATTTGCAGCGTGACCTCATGTATAGACTTCAAACCGGCTCATTGTCGCTCCTTCTACGGTGGTGCACGGTCCTCGAAAATAGTGTATAGGGACCGTAGGTTTCATCAGCACCTGCCCCTTGAGTAGACAATGCAGTGGTTTTGTTTACATACAATGAACAGCTTGTTTGGGCTCCTGACTCATTAGTCTGTACATTCTTGTCTTTGTTTTGTTTTTACTCAGGAGTCTCTAGCATCTAGACTGACTGATTCACACAGCTACAACATCTCAAAGCAGCACTTCGGCAATGCGGTCCACCTAACGTATAGGGCTTCTTGATAGCGTGCGCCACACAACCCTAAATCTAGCATGCAAAAAATGCCTTGACATAATGCCTCCATCTAAGTGCAGTCAGCAGGAATGCGCAGGCAACAAAAACTATCAAACATTATTATACATAGAATGGCCAGGAGGGTGCAAAGCTTATTTTCCTAGTGTTATTTCATGCAGTTGTGCCCTAAATTAAGGTTGTATGTACTCGGCGACAACTTTTCTTGACAGCATTGTAGAAGGTACAGAACCAAACTGTGTGCCTGCTGCCACGTGTAAAATAGTACATTAGTGTACTCATTGTTTTCTCATTTGTCTTGCCAAAATAAATGCTGCATTACTATCTATTAATGATGTACGCAAAGAATCTAAATGCAAAAACATTATGAATAACTGTTATCAGTGGCATTGATTGTATGAATGCAAAGAGTAAATATTAGGGACCCAGCAGGAATCGAACACAAGCATTCTGCGAGGCGTTTATAAGTGTCCTACCACAAAGCCACTCCAGGTCTCAGAACTGTTTCGAAAAACGGCCTCTGCAGGTGAAATGTTGGTGAAACATCAAACGGTCACAGAGCTGCTGCCCATCTAATTTCATGAGCATCACGTATGTGCTCCTGTGATGCATGAGTCCCACACGTCAGTTGTAGTTAAGCACCATTCACAGAAGTTGGGCCTACATACAACTTACTACAGCTTTACATGGCATTGCACATCAGCTTATCGCTTTTGCTGCTGGTAATACCCATGTTGCTGTTCGCATTGTTATGAAACTGTGAACGACTGGTTATATAAAACACATGTGCCTGTTCAGCATATGTCTGTGCATATATTTGTGTGCATCTTTAGCGTCATTTTGTAACATACGGCTCAATAAAAAAAATTGCAACACAGTCACCGTCCCTTTGCATGCTTCGCGTAACACCGATTCCCAAAGTAGGTGGTATCTGCTGAAAATTTTTAACATTCATTTGAGTAGTTTTTGATTGATGTTACATATGTTTATTCATATGAAAAGTTGTTAATGTTAGTTTAGTTATGGGACTAGTTACAGGATTTTTAGCTGCATGGCTTAGGTGACGTGATTTTAGTAGGGACTAGGGGTTGCATGATGGTGCGTTATTTTTCAGCCGTACGTGTAGTTCCATAATGTTACATTATTTTAGTCAGGTTACTATTTATGTTATATTATGCGAGTTTTGTCCAGTGACTGCTCATTGCATGATTGAGTCTCAAAGCAAGCTCTCCCATCATGGTTACACTGAACAAATTGATTTATGTGCAGCGGGAGCAAAACAGATGAAGGACAAAGCTAGCGTTTGCCGCTTATTTGACTACCTCTGGCAACGGGAAACTTGGGGGTGGACAAAAAAAGAAATGTTTTCTTTATTACATTATTGAGATATAAGTTATCCCTTTTCATGTAGAGGCTCGAGAAGTCTCATAAGGTCAGTATTTCATTCGCAGTTTAGAACTTTCCAACAAGTGCGAGATAAGTGTTAAGCATTTATGGGTCACTTATTTAGCTTGTTGGAGAAGATATGATGTATAACAGCTAGACCTTCAATTGCTTTTGGGGCCAAAGCTCCGTATGGGCGAACCATCTCCGTTGGCATTTTTGTGCGCCGTAGCCACTGCTGACGATGACGCTGGTGATAGAGAGCAAGCACGTTCCATACAGCACATTCTCTCTCAGCCATAACAGCCTAGCACATGCAAGGTACCATCTATATGCTATGACGATGATGATCACGGACTGGTTTGTGCAGTATATGATGTCTCAAGGTGCTTTATGTCGCATTTTGTGAGACTGGAAACAAGCAGCAACCACCAGGGGAACGAGCGTAGACCTTGTCTTTGCCAACTTCAGGCTAGATTCGATACCGCAAATCGGTAATAATGAAGGCAAAACAAAATTCACAACTCAACATACCAGTTATGACCAATAAGCATTGTATATAACTGTGCGTCGCTTGGCACTCATTTACATGTGTGAGTGGTCAATGTCACTGTTGATTTATAGTAACACTGAGCAATCCCACTGCTTTGCTCACTCATTATCATTCACTTTATGGATATGCCGTGATTATTATATACATGCACAGCCTCAACAATTACCCTTATATTTCTCTGTGCACCCGCATTTTTTTTGCCATGCATCGCTAAATATCGGCCAGAATGTCTTATGCTTGTTTTAAGGGTGTCCATGGTTGATGTGTCGTTTGTTCTTGTGGATGTGGCACAGCTTGCTGTCATTTCCTCTCCCCTTCGCCTCTCATGCCACCTATGTTTTCTTGACCTGCCCTTACTATTGTCCTGTGTGTGTGTTTTTTTTTTTGTTTTATCATCTGTTTTTTTTTTTTGCGTGGTTACACGATGAACCATCATCAACTGGCCCAGCTTGTAATGTTACTGCATCTCTTATTGTTTCCTAACCTTTCCAGGCCCAGCCAGACAATAGAGGCCCCCAACAGCAGCTCTGGAGCTGTCAACACTGCCAAGCCGAATGTGGCTGTCATGGACCAAAAGGCATGCTCAGCAGCATCTTCAATGCCTACTTCTTCTCATGACAAGTCTGGGCACAGGCATTCGGATTGCGAAAATGAGGGAGGTGGTAGCGATGCCACAACATTTGCTCTGCTCAATAAGAGGCACACCAATTTGGCCGTCAGACAACCCGAAAAGGCACCGAGTAGTCGTTGTGACAAAGCAAGTTATGTCCGAAATGCTGTTGTTAGCAACGGGAGGCCTCCACGTACGTCACATACAAACAGTTCAGCCAGTGCTTCGGGGAGCCGTGAGGACAACTTATCGGTACGCGTCAGAGATGCACCCAGGCATGCTTCTTATCAGGAACGTGATAGAAAACAGCACAGGTCAGTTGCAGGAAGATCCTGGAACAACTTCGGCTGCAGTGAAACTGACACTGCGAATGACATGCCCCCCTCTAGTAGCTGTCCAGGTGCCAAACAATTTGCGACATCCTCGAAAAGCTGGAAAAGTCGGTCTAGTAGCCACGACGCACGACATGAACGACCTGCAGCCGTGACTGTGGCCGCTGGTGCGGGCCATCTGTATGCGCTGCATTTACACAACAACTGTCCCAATTTGCCCCCAGTAGAGAATATTGTGAAGCGCCTGCAACAAATGCAGATATTGTTTCAACGTGCAGGCCTCAATATGGAAATGCCCTGTTCGGTGACAGACACAGAGCCGTGCTGGATCCTCAACAACTTGAGGACATTCAACAGCATCCTAGTGAAGGTCGACATCGAGCTGAAAGAGGAAGAGCCCCGTAAGCTTTGTGTCTGCTCCCTCAACGAAGCAGTGGTGGCAAACTCTGACACCATCGGGCTGTTTGATGCTTGCGTCCTGTTCCACCTTCTTCTCAAGAGGCACAAGTGCATACAGACGTTGCACCTAGACAAGACGGCCGTGGCGTCCGGTTATCCCCAGATACTCTGTGATGCACTGGCCTGTAACAGGGGACTTAGGCATCTGGCCATTGCTTGTTGGGACTTCTTGCCGGGCACCGAGCGCACACTCGTTTACTCACTGTGCAAGATGCCAGCACTTGAAACTATTGGCATCTTCAAACTGTCTCTCGGGCCGAGTGCAGCGACACGCATTGGGGACATGATAGCGAGGGCAAAGTGTGTGCGGAACGTGAAGTTCCTGGAAAATGACATGTCGCCTGAGGCAGGCACAGAGCTTATGAAGGGACTGTGTCGCAACAGTAGCCTCGAGCTTATCTGGCTCGACGACAATGCGCTTGGAATTGGCGGAGCACGCTTCCTCGGTGAATACCTGGCCACATCTTCCAAGTTGTGCGATCTGTCGCTAAGCAATGTACCATGCTTCATTGAGGAGCAGCTCATGCTCATCGCGGAGGGGCTGAAGACCAATCGTAGCCTGGAAAAGCTGAAGATTCATGGTAGCCACATTACTCCAGCTGGTATTGACAGGCTTGCTGAAGTTCTAAAGAGCAACAGCACTCTCAAGCACCTGACAGTGTCCTCATGCAGCCTTGCCCAAGCGGAAACAAAGTCTCTCGCCATCATGCTGGAGTTCAACACTGGCCTTCTCGAAGTAGACTTAAGGGACAACCTTATCAACGACGTTGGAGCAGTGCGATTGGCTCAAGCACTGAAGTTCAACATGCACCTTGAGACTCTCAACCTCGAGGCTAACCGTATTAACTCGCAGGGAGTGGTTTCACTCGTCGAAGCTCTCGCCATTAACAAAGTTCTTAAAGAGTTGAGGCTAGGCTGCTTTGAAACAGAAGATGAAGATGATCAAAAGGCTGTCACGACAGCCCTGAACCGTACTGCCGCGCACGGCCGTGTGCGACTATGCTACGACATGCTCTCGGGAGTCTTTCAGCTCTCAGCCAGCCTTCGCATGAACGCAGACCGAATCACGTCGGTGCATCTGGACGCAAGTGTTGATGTAGATTCCGACTGCCTGAAGGACCTGTTTGTTGCACTGGCTTCAGTTCCATGCCTCCAATCTCTGTGTATAGAGTGTCAAATCAATATGGACGGTTCTGCTGCAAGGAGGTTTTCGAAGCTGCTAAGCACAACAAAGACATTGAAGCACATTCAGATCAACAGCTGCGATGCGGACAATGTGGCCCTGGAAACAGTCATGAAGGGCTTGAAAAAGAACCAGTCTGTGTTGCACATGGAGATAGAGTTCTCAGCCATCAGCAGTTCGTGCACCGACGCATTTGTGGACATGCTGAAGGGTAACAAGACGCTCACCCACTTTGGATACCTTACGACCAAGTTGTCCGAACTGCGTGTCATTGCTCGGGAGCTGCCTGCGAACCGTGTCCTCACCTCCCTCAAGATTTGGGAAGGGCCCGGGTTTAAGGACGTTATTTTCGAAATCAACGAGATCCTGCGCCGTAACATTTCCTACCTTAACCGAGCTGTCGAGTTCGCTCTGGACCCGCAGAAGTTTGGCATCCAGCGGCGTCCGGCTGAGATTTTCGAGGAGCTCTGCGACACCGAATCCTTCCGGAACCATCTGGCCAGGGTTGCCGGCCCATGCTGTGTATCCGAGGCAATGCGGAATGCCCGCCGCCACATTACCATGCACCTGTTTGCCATCACAGGGGTTTGCCAGGTACCCGTCACTTGCTGGCCTCACCCGGAAGGTGTGCGGCAAATTGACTGTTTGGACGCATTGTGTTGGCTGAACATTTTCGCGCACCTGAAAGTGACAGATATACTGTGTAGTTCAACAGAGTGTGGACAGGTTACGTCGCATGTTTCTCCTCTTTGACATGTTACCTTCATACCAATGTGTTAATGAATGAAAGCCTTCAAGGTAACGTGACAAATGGAAAAACAGGCATTCTTACTAATACACGTTTAGTTAAGTGTGTATACAAGATGTAACATACCAAAGAGGCAGATATGCACAAAAGTATGAGCTACATCCGTACCCTTCATTTACATCTTATAATTGATGCTTGTTTCTGCATTAAATGTTATCTCACAAATGATAGTTATGCTTGTAAGCTATAATATGCATTTTGAACGTTCTAATTCAAGTTCCACTCATCTTTTTAGTGCTGCCAAGCAGCATTACCACACTAGTGGTACAGATTTTACAGCTTCCATCATCAAAGTGTTTATGTTTCATCATTTTTGCCGAAATTTTCGCACGTTATATCATCAGCTTACATTTTGCCAATATTCTTAGTATAAAGTGTCACGTCATCCTTTTTATTCACTGTGATCTGTTGCAAGTGGTGTGCACTTCTTCTTGATCCATTACATATGTGTACAGTAACTGAGAATGGTTCTTATGCATTTGTGGCTAATCAAGACATACGCCATGTAGTTGACAATAGAATTCTGCTATGTGTGAGCAGGAGCTGTGACTATTCACGAGTCATGCCGAGTGCTGTTCAAAGTCAGGCAACTAAGTGTCAGCAGCTTATTTAGTCATTAACTGAACCTTTGGCTTGTTGGTTGTAGAGATTGCATGCCTGAGTGGCATATTGTAATGCGTTTCTTTTAATACAGTATCCAAGAATGCTTCTCATGCGGTTGTACTTGCTTTAAAATGGCCGAGCTCTGCTGCACGAGGTTTCTAGTCACTTATCGGGCGCTTGTGTAATGAGAGCGCTTAATAAGCGCTTCATCCAACGCCTTCACTTTAATTGACCACTGCTTTTTTTTTATTGGATCAGCAAAGTGCAGTGTACGCATTTTGTCACGATTTGCGTTGATCTGAGACATCAGTAAATTTTTAGCGCCAAATGCTTACATGCATGTCTTGTGGTTGTAGACAGTCTTCAATTGCGATGTGTTGTACGCTTTATATAAGCAGCTTGGCTTTGTACTTTGTTGTAATAGTACGATTGTGTGTTTGCCTGAAGTAAACATTTTGAAAAATGTGTTTTGCCTTTTTTCAGTGCTGAGTGCATGAATGATGTGTCTGTAATATCTGCATGGTTGCTGTATTTGTGATAGTCGTGACATGCGAACAACTATTTGTATTGTCTGTCGCGGGGCTAGCACAATATATGAGCACCTCGGCTGTATTTTTTTGCTTTTGTAATCTCGTGATTACTCGCTAATGCGGTAAATAAAAGTGCACTTATCCAGCACCTTCATGGCAGTGTTTTCTTTACACAGTACCGGTTGCTGCAAAACGTATCAAAGAAATGTAATTAGCAGGGGCATCCAAAGGAGGTTGCACGGGGGGTCGGCTGCCTCCGCTGGAATCGTGGATGTTTCTTCTGCATAGTAGCTATGAGGTATACTTCGGTTAGTTCACTGAAGATCTGCATGTATCTGGAAGCGCTGGTGTCGTTTACTCTTTTTGTGCGCGTCTCAGTCTGTGCTATAAAAAAGTTATTATGCTGCGTATCCATGTGAACTGCCTTTCAAGATTGCCAACCAATGCCTTGCGCGTTAGTCCACGCTATCGACTAATCTTGCCTGCAATTTCACGTCGGTGGGAAAAGAAAAACACTCCCCTTGTGGACGCACTCGCATGCAAAAGGTTTTGCCCTTAATGACTAGTAAATATTTCTTGATTTAATCATAAGTACTTTAAATGTCCTTTAAATGTCTTACACGTTACATGGCTGACTTGAAAAGTTGACAGCACGAGATAGAATATTATCTGAAATAAATTATCTGAAGCAACTCTTGCACTCGTACAAGAGCAATCACCATAGCAGAAGCCATATATGAATTATAATGCCACTAGCTGAGTGAAAAACAGCTGAGCTATAGCTTCTTTGATAATATCACCAAAAAGATAGAAACTTGCAAAGAAGTTGGGCACAGCTGCTCTGTATAAGTACGTGCCGTAGTAGGGAGTAGCCAGCCAAGCCTCTGGGTGAAGGATAGATGGATGAATTCATATGCCTATACCCTTGAGATCGGGCCGTGGCTAACGCCACCAAGCCGTAATACTTAGTGAACCAAAAACTAGATTTATTTTTTTTACCCTCTAAATAGTGAGGTTGAAGATCGTACTTTGCAGTGAAGGGTTTAATTTTCACTCGTGCCTTGACTTTAGCCACCAATCATATAACCTCCTTCTAGTTAATTCTACCCGTTTAAAGTCTATTTTGCCCTCCCTATCTTTAAAACCCAGTGCTTTGAAAAACTCTGTGCCATTATCCTGAACTATAGGGTGAAGCCCTTTACAGAACATTATCAAGTGTTTGGCAGTTTCCTCTTCGTCTCCACATGTACTGCATACTGTGTCTACACCTTCGTATTCAGCCCAATATGTCTTGGTTTGCAATACTCCCTTCCTGGCCTCAAACAGTGGAGAACTACCCCGAGTATTATCATAGATCCTTTCCTTGACAGTTTCCTGCTTAAATGTTCGATAGATTTCTAGCGCGGACTTCTTAATCATGCCGATTCTCCACATATCAGTCTCGGCTTCCTTCACCTTCTTCTTAACCAATAATTCTTTTTGGTTTGATCCGCTGCTATTTTTTAAGTATTTACCAGTCAATTTCCTGGTTCTCTCCCTCCATGCTGTATCGACATTCTTCACATACAAGTAGAATACCTTCCTAGCCCAACGTTCTTCCCCCATTCCTCTCAATCGCTTCTCAAATTTTATCTTACTGCTAGCTTCCCTACCCTGAAATTATGTCCATCCCATATCCCCTTGTACTCCCTGATTTGATGTATTCCCGTGAGCTCCTAAGGCAAGCCTATCTATTCCACGTTGCTTAATTTCTAATCTTGCTTGAACTTCTGATCTCATGCACAAGACCGCATTGCCTAACGTCAGACCAGGAACCATGACCCCTTTCCATATTCCTCTCACAACATCATACCTATTGTAATTCCACAGTGCCCCGTTTTTCATCACCGCTGCATTCCTGTTACCTTTAGTCACATATATTTCGTGTTCCCTTTGGTACTCGGTCCCATTGCTTATTCATACACCCAGACATTTGTATTTATCTGTCATCTCTAGCGTGATTTCCTGTATTTTAAGCTCACTAGCTTCATTATCATGAAAAAACATGACTGCTGATATTTCCTTACTGAATCTCAAATTCAACCTATCTCTTTCATTACCGCAGATGTACATCAATCTCTGCAGATCTTCCTTGTTGTCGGCCATTAGCACTCTATCACCTGCGTACATCGATGCTGGTAGTGCCTGTTAATTGAGTTTTCCTTTTTTGACGAAACAGAGGTGAAGCCCAGTTCACTTGCCTCTAATTTGGCCTCTAATCCTTGTAGGTACATCATAAATAACAAGGGTGATAGAGGACACCCTTGCCTAAGCCCCCGTTTTACCTCTGTGGGCTTGGATACCTGCTTTTCCCACTTTATAACTATCTTGTTACCTTTATAGTTATCCTTTAAAAAATTAGTGACTCCATCTTCCACACCTAGTGTGTCCATTATTCCCCACAAGTCCTCTTGAACCACACTATCGTACGCTCCCTTGATATCCGAAAATGCTAGCCACAGGGGCCTGTGTTCCTTTTCTGCTATTTCGATACACTGCGTCAGTGAGAACAGATTGTCTTCCAACCTCCTGTGTTTCCGAAACCCATTCTGCAGTTCCCCCAGCACTCCCTCATCCTCTATTCTTGCCTGCAGTCTTTATAATCTGCATCGCCAGCCTGTAGACCACTGATGTCACTGTTATAGGACGGTAGTTGTTTATGTCAGCTTTTTCCCCCTTTCCTTTATCGATAATGCTCATCCTGCTAGGTTTCCATCCATCGGGGACTTCACTATCGATTACTATTTGGCTCACTGCCTCTCTCAAAGCCTGCTTAGACTTTGGACCTAATGTCTTTATCAGCATAATTGGAATGCCATCTAGGCCTGTTGATGTACTACTAAGAACCCTCTTCTCAGCCCTTTCCCACTATCCTTGTGAAAATGAAGCCATTGCGCCACTTGATTTATCCTTGTCTATTGTGGTGCATAAAGCACTTCTTTGTTGAAATTTTTTTGTCACCCTTGTTCTTATATATTCAATAGCTTCATCCCCTTCTAGCCTTGCACCTTGAGCTGTAGTTATAAACCTCTGCTCTAGACTCGTTTTATTTCTTCGGGAGTTTAGATGGTTCCAAAATTTTGCAGCTGCGTTTCTATCTTTTTTATGTACTTCTGCCAGCCACTGAGCTCCCTTTCTTCTAATCTTTTCATTGATCAGATGGGATGCATCCCTTCTACAGCTTAGAAAGATTTCCCATTTTCTTTCAGCATCATCTGTCGGTTCACCCCGCTGCTTAGCATGTCTGTGTTCCCTAGAGGCTTCCTGACGTTTTGCTATGGCTCTCTTAACTTCCTCATCCCACCAACTTTAGGGTTTGTGTCTTATTTTTTTGGGTGACTTGTCACGTGCCTTAGCAAGCTCTAGCTCAAACAGTCTAATTAGATTCATGTATGTCCACACTGTTTTATTCCCCTCAGTGATTACTTTCTCAATTTGTTTAGTAGCTATTTCTATTTGCCTTTCTGAATAAAAAATTTCCTGTAGTTGCTCATCTTGTCTCCTTTCCACTTTCACTGCTCTTCCAAAACTTAGCTTGATACGTTTGTGATCACTACCCAGACTTCTGGAGCCACCTTCATCTATGTGCATTCCCCTGAGCTTATCATACATCCTATGTGACATCAGTGCGTAATCTATCGTCGACTGCAGCCTTCCTACCTCCCATGTTATTTGCCCTTCACACTTCTCAGTACTGTTTCAAATGATCAAATCATGCCTTTCACATATATCCATGATCATTTTGCCTGTTGGGTCAGTATACCCATCTATATCTTCTATGTGTGCATTCATATCTCCTAGTATCTCCTATTATAATTATCTCACACTCTCCTCCTAAATCCTCCATGTCCTTTGATATACACTTTACCATTGCCTGGTTTTCCTCTCTGGCCTTTGCTCCCGTCCACAAGTGCACCAAACCAAGGAGTGTCATTTGCCCTGCCACTTTCCCCTTTAGCCATAAATGTTCCTTGCACTCCTGCTTGACCCTTTCCCAGTCTGTACTTTCGTGAATGAATGCCCTAATACCACCCCCCCTTTCTGCTCCCTTCTGTGCTATTACGATATTCCCACACGTAGTCCTGATTGTTAGGAGGTTGTTCCATGTCCCTAAGATGTGCTTCTACAAAACCGTATACCATCGGCCTCTCCTCCCTTAGCTGTTCTTCTATCTTTTCCCACTTCAGCCTCTTCCTGCCACCCTGCATGTTTATATACCCTACGTCTGAATTGGCTCGGCCTACGTGGCTACGTCTATTTCGGCCCCGGACTCTACCTATCTTAGATACTGGCGCCACTTTGGAATCGTGTCTGTCCATAACACCTATCAAAGAGTCTCCCTGGTTGTTTTCCTCGTTACTAGCTATCCTGCACACCGAAGGGCCCGCGTGCCCCCCAAAAAAGCTACTGCGCGCCCTGCAAGTCGCTAACCCACCTCATGACTTAGCCGCCCATCGAAGTCAATTCTGTCTCGTTGAAAACCACCCCACCTATGCACCTCTCTGTTTATTTCCACCACCTCAAAGCCTTTCTCTCGACTCATCCGCCTTATCGCTTGGTTTGCGTTTACAACCGCTCTTTGCAGGTTGCCGTCACGCACCGGTACCTCCGGTATCGTCCATATCACTACCTGTACCTGAGGAGAAGTGGCGCGCATGTCATCGACCTCTTTCTACAAATCGCTAGTCCTGCCGAATCTTCATTTAAGACATCGTTTGAAGGTATTGGTTGGCAATACACATGCACCACATGCACCCATCCCGCCCTGGCTGCCCCATACATCGGGGATGCTACGATGACACCCCCATCGAACCTGCGTACGTCTATGAATCGCGAATATGTGTTATGCTCGGACGCTGAAGCATAACGATCGCTGCAAAGCTTTATGTAACCTAGAAGTGTGGCAGTTTGGGCTAGCTGGTATGACATGACGCGGGAACAGAACGGTAAACGTATGTCCTTTTTTGAGACGGAAAATCGGCATCGTTTTATGGGTTGTCTAGAGAAAAGGAACAGGTAGAAGCTTGAACGAGTATGTTTAGGTTCGTGGCGACGTATTTTACAGCGCGCTAATGTAGAGTGTGTTTAGTACAAGCGTTTGCGCGTTGTGGCGCAAATAACTTAATGTTTCGATGATGATGATATTGTACTTGACCGCTACAAGCAACGCCTCCTAGATTTCTCGTACAAGCAACGCCTCCTAGATTTTTGTGACATATAGGTTCCAAAATCGTAAAAACTTTTTTGAAGACACTCCCTTTTGAGTGGCGCCACCACTGTAGTTCTGACGGCCGCCGCTTCCCAAGTGACCGCCGATAATCCGGCAGGCACAGGAAATCTAGCAGGCGTTGCTACAAGCCAGTTTAAGTCAATATGAACCAACTCCTCCTCTAGAAAGATGCCTGCCGCATGAAAAAAAAAAAAAAAAAAACAGCTGCCACACCCTTTTTCTTTTTCATTTTGAAAATGTTTTCGGTCGCTAGCGTCACCTGTGGCAAACGGTGCAACAACGCAACACTTTGCATAGCCTCTAAAACAGTAGTACCAACACCACCTAAATCTGAACTTATCTAGGTGGTGTTGGTAGTACACAGTTGCAGGTCTCAAACAACTCTCGACTGACGCGCCCCTATGGGCCGCAGAGGAAAAGCGCTTAGCTGGTACCACCCGTCGCCGTGATAATAGTGTCGGTCGTGAGCGCTACCGCGCGGAGCTTGTTTAAAACTGAAGGCAGGCCAACTCCGCTGGGAGCGCGAGCCATTCCTCAGGCATCTTTCTAGAGGAGGCGTTGTATGAACTCAATCCGACGAAGCAGTCAAGTATAGCCAAAGCATTGGCTCAGCGATTGGCTACTTTTTATTTCAGCGTGGATCGGCCGGCATTAACGTCGCAAACACGTTCGCTGCGTGGTCGTGACTTTTGCGGATACAAAAGCACAGAAAAATTGTGTGAACTGTCAGAAAAGCCGAGGAGCTCCCTGGGAATTCGAGCGTCATACATCACCTGGCTTAAGAGGCCTGAAAGGAGCACCGGCAAGCCTGAGACAACGCTGCACGTGGTAACAACCTGCCATGACGCCGCCGGCTTAACCCTCCATACGCGCTTTGTTTCCTCGACTACTTCAGTGTGAACTATTTTGCCACCGCGAAACGCACCGACAATGACGAATGCGGACGTCGAAAACGCGTCCGTCGACGGTGTTTCGGCGCTGGAGACCAAAATCATCACTCAGGTTGAATACTATTTCGGCGACTTCAACCTGCCCCGCGACAAGTTCCTGCAGGGAAAGCTGAAGGAAGACGACGGCTGGGTGACCATAGAGACCCTGCTGACTTTCAACAGGCTCAAAAGTCTCACGACCGAGTCGGACGTCGTAGCCACAGCGCTTCGAAAGTCCACCAGCCAGCTGTTGGAGGTTAGCGATGACGGCACCAAGATCCGTCGCAGTCCTGCCAAGCCCGCGCCGGAGAGCAACAAAGAACACTATCAGAAACTGAACGAGCTGAGCGTCTACGCCAAGGGCTTCCCGCCAACGGCCACCATAGACGAGCTTCTGGAGTTCTTCGGACGTTTCGGCAAGTGTATCAACGTCTTCATGAGACGCTACGCGAAGACTCGCACTTTCAAGGGCTCCGTGTTCGCCACCTTCGCCACGAAGGAAGAGGCCGACGCGTTCCTCGCCAAGGAGGACGTCAAGTACAACGAGCTCCAACTGATCCGCTCCCTCAAGACGGAGTACATGGCGCGCAAGAAGCGGGAACGCGAGGCCAGGTCGGAGGAGAAGGCTAAGAAGAAAGCCGCCAACGAGGAAGCCTCGGCTGAAGGAGGAGACGGAGGTGGAGACGCCGCCGAGAAGGGTGAGGCCCTCGATATCGTGCTCGGCTGCATCCTGCGCGTCAAAGGGCTCGGCGAACAGACTACCTGGGAGAACCTCAAGGAAGCCTTCGCGCCGTACGCCAAGGTCGCGTTCGTCGACTACACCAAAGGGCAGCCCGAAGCCGTGCTGCGTTTCGCGGACGAAGGGTCGGCGCTCGCAGTCCTCGCCAAACTGGGAGCACAGGAAGAGCCCCTCAAGATCAACGACAACGAGGTGACGGCGGAGGCTGTTGAAGGCGACGACGAAGTCGAGTACTGGAAGAAGCTGATGGCAGCCAAGCAAGACCGGAAGAACCGACTCAAGAATGTTCAACGGGGCAACAAGCATCAGCCAAGGGGCCGTGGACAGGGTGGTAGGAGGCAGGAAAGGGGCAAGAAGAGAGCCGCTGAAGCAGATAAGGGTGGGGATAGCAAAGCTAAGCAGTCCAAGACTGATGACGGTGTAGCTGCTGCCGAATAAGCAAGAGGGAGTCTGCACGGTGGGTTTACCAAGTGGGACCTGCAACTGTTCTGTGGACAATGTTTTTCACTTCATTTATCATTTGTACTATATATTAAGAACGGTCGGCAGTTGTAACCTTGTAAACCCTTCATTCGCATTAAATGTACATTTCGTGCGCCATCCCACGGTCTGTTTCTTCCCTCTGTGCGACAACTCCCGTGTCGTGCATTTCGCCATAGCACTTTGCGCATGCGGCTCGGAGTCTTCCTTTAGCCACTTTACAACTGGTCGTGGAACACTGGGCACACTGGGTGCGCAATCACAGCATGGCATTTTCATGATGCCATGGCATTTTCATGATGCCTGGTTTTATCGAAACTGCTATTTGTGGCAAACATTGCCTTGTATTCGTTGCATTAAATGCTCTCTCTGGGCGTTTGCTTGCAGTTCCTATGAGCAGGCTTTAGAAGTTGTTTGTCAGCTTCGCACCTATAGAATAAGACCTCCAGGTCTGCGTGGAACGCGCAGCACTGTCGCAACGAAAGCTGGAAGATCGGCCTTTCAGAGCCTTTGTTTGATGCTCTTGGGTGATTGCTACGAGCACACTTGCTGGGTACCCCTTACACCTTAAATCATAATTTTTGTGTAGTAAGGAGGCATTCAATATCATTCTTCGAAGATGTGTGGTACCAGCTACATACTTGCCAGGAATTTTTTGCCATATTTTTATGCTGTAGCTGACAACGATCGAGAATTACGCCTGAAGTAGGTATGCGCCACAGTTAATAGGTGAAGAAAATCTGGGCTACTCTACTTGGTAATAGTTCATTTTTCGATAATTCGCAGCACAAGTCTTCGTTCTTCTTGCGCTGTGAGTTATTGAAAAACGAAGCTTTTGTAATGGGGTGGAGCATTCGTGTTGTGTGACACCTTGTTTCTTTACTGTTCTAAAATGCATTATTACTGATTAACAAAATCCCTTTCCAGACATCAAGCCTGCCTAAGGTCAGTTTGCACTGGCGTGGCTCTGTGGTAGAACACTGGGCTGGCACGCACAAGACCCGGGTTCGAATCCCATTGTGTACTTGGCATTAAATTTTTTTTTACTTAGCATGACAGTGGTTACAGATTTGGTGCAGGGGACAACTACAGCACACATAACCCTTGTTGCGATCTCGTAATGGTTTTCACTGTAAAGCTTCTAACCTGCTTGTCATGCAAAAGGCGCGAGTTTGATTCTCACTCGTACCCAAAAATTTTTATTTTTTAATTTGAGTATTCCTTGATTATATGGTCACAGATAAGATCATTTTTTGCTCACATCCAACGATGCCAATGCCGGAATTTCTGTGAAGCAAGCACTTCTACGCTACTGTATAAAAAAAATTGGCAGATCTCTCAAGCCGTGGGAGTCTGTGTTACGCGTAGGTGACAGGCATATTTTATCAGACAGAACACAAAAGGACACTAGAGATGTGGACGAATGTTATACAAACACATATCTTCAAGCATCACATAAGTGTTTAATAACCAGTTCACAGTTGCATAACGACGCTTACAGCAACATGATTGATACCAACACCAGAAGTGGTGAGCTGATATGCAGTACTTGCCTGTTATGACGGAGAATGCAGGCATGCTTCACAAACTTGTGTTCATGTGTGAAACAGGCTCTTGGCAGTTCTCATCACCGTGTCCAGTGAGTGCCAACAGCTGGACAGCACTTATTGGATCAGTTCATGTTTGCGGCTATGAAGGGTATTCGTGCAGTGAAGTATAATACAGCTGTTTGAAACCGTAAATGCTTGTTGGAGGAAAAGATGCACAATGCCACCTGTCTTGGACGTGGCAATGAGGTCTTGTAATCCCCTGGCCACATTGAAAATGCCTTTAATGTAACGTTAGAGACAGGCATTGCTGTGTTTTGTCATTGTTAGTCATAATATTTGTTCTTGCGATGGCTGGCGTCTGACGGAATTTCTAATGCATATGTTCGCGGTTACGGGGTTCATACTGTGAATCTCGTGTGACGCGTACTTGATTGACAGGGACTGTGTTATGCACCCGGGATATGTGCCACGTAATACGGAGGGAAATGGTTTCATGATGCATTCGGCACGCATTATGCATCATTCTCGTCATGACCAGTGAATCGCGTTTGTCAAGCAGTGATGCCCTGCTACACCAACTTTGGTATAATCCAAGTTATCTAGACCACGTGGAGAGCGCTGAGACGTACTTGCTCTACATTACATTGAAACTGCCAAAGCACTTGAGGCCAAAGTAATTGAAATGCGTGCAATGCACAGAATAGTTTTTCACCACGTTCATGCTGAGGTGGGCCTTTGTACATCGGCAGTTTTTTTCTCGAGTTTCCCTGAGTACTCGCCATTTCATACATCACGTGCAATGCTGTGGAAGCTATGCAAGGAGTTCGGCCAGCAAAACGTGCAACTCCGCGAATGTCTTCGTCACTCGCGTGACATCTGATTTTAGTGCCGGTGCACCCTCCCGTTTCTTTGTGCTCCTCCTTGGCACGGCTGTTGAACAGAAGAAAGCAGGGAGGGCACAAAAGAATGTCGAACGACCCTGTGGCGTCTTCCTTTTCAATGACATTGAAAGTATTATCGTGACGTACCCAGAACAGGGAGCCTGCATGTGACGTCACGTGGAAACTAAACTGCGAAGCCACATAGTAAGACTTTCAATGGCATTTTTGTTTATGAGCCATGAAATATTTTCAGTTCTCGCCGTAATAACGAAAAAGAAATTGTTATTGTCGGTGAGAAACCTACAGGAGAAAGTGCCGATTGTACACCCATAGCCACCGAAGAGCAGCAATTTCAACAGGAAGGGCTCAACTGTGGGAACGTGGCAGCGGGAGCACCGACAACTGTGTATGGTCGACATCATCAGTGCAGATCGCCTGAGTGAGGGACATTGAAATATTTTTCGTTGCAAACGCATAGATTGCAAGAAATCTTGCTTGCTGCCACAGCGTCGCACGCATGATGTATGAAATAGTATAGCTCCTTGGTATCCTGGATATCAATATCCATATTCACTGCTTATTTCTGCCAAAATTTACACAGCACTTGTAATCAAATTTCAAACCATAGTTTTAATGCTACAATCTAGACAGAAATATTTTCAATATTCCGCTTTTCATGCTACAAGTTCTGAACCTCGCAGGAAACAAATATTTCTCTTTTACAACGAATATCATATGCTCAGTGTCTTTGGTTTCATTATAAAAACAACCGTCCCTTAAATGAAGCCTAGCAAAAGTTCATACTTAGTTTGCTATGCCTGGTGATTGGCTGCATCAGTGTTCGTTATAATTAGGTTCCCCTGTACAGCCGCGGCCACATCTGTGTCGAGCATGCAGTTTTTGCTCTGTGGCGCGACACCTTGGAAGCAAGTACTAAAGACGATTACTCAATTAATTGCCTTTAGTGAATGAGCACAGTGAATGTGCTCATTCACTGTGTGCTCAACTGTCCTTACGGATTGAAACATGACTTAAAATGATTTAGAATGATGATTGGTGTGTGCAATTTCTAAAGATAACTACACTGTGTTGTGACGAAGCTGCTCCTAAAACATAATGTTGGCTCTAACCTAACACGTCGAAAACAAAACTATGGCGATGTGACTCGAACTAAAGAAGGTGGTAATGAACGTATCTGCAATACTTTCCTCTAAATTGTCTTGTTTTAAGTATGCACATACCGTTCATACGTTAACACCATTGTTTTCAGTAGGAAGGGAAAGTATACTTAAAAGCTATCATTGGCGCTTGATTACACATTTGGAAACACTTTGAGGTTACAGTCGAGCCCCTTTATAAGAGACACTGAGTAACAAACTATTGGGTACAAGACACCACTGTACCTGCATAAATAAAAATTGGGGTATTCTTAAGCTACGCCGTGAAGAGTTGAATTCGATAGCAATATCCTGTTACAAGTGTGTACCAACTTCAAAAGGGCTTGTATAAGTGAAGCTTTCGCATGTTGCTGCATTCTGTGTAATGGATAGCATGCTTTAAACCACAGGCATTTGTGCGCGTGAAATCTTTTTGAACTTGCTATGCACCCAAGGCGCAGTAACGTGTGTGTCTCTTGTAGTGGGTGATTTGATTGATTTGTGGACTTTAACGTCCCAAAACCACCATATGATCATGAAAGACGCCGTAGTAGAGGGCTTCGGAAATTTCGACCACCTGGGGTTCTTTTGTAGTGGGTGGCCAGCTTTGAACCATGTAGTCGTGATAATCACATGTTCTGATGCCCGATCGCAATGTATGCTTGTACCACACATTACTGCGATATTACATGTTCCATTGTATTGCATGTATACAAGATGCATGCTTTTGTAAAGCATACAAGTTGCTTTAAAAGCATTTCCAAGCAGAGGAAGCTAATTTCACTGTATTCACAAGCAGACTTGTGGTTATGTGGTAGAACACTCGCTAGCAAGCAAAACAACCCGTGTTGGATCCTCACTAAGGCCCCAAATTTTTGTTACTTTATTTGCATCTTTCTCGATTTTTCGGTCACGCACAGGATGATTTTTTGCTCGCAACCATACACGACGCCACTGACACTGAAATTTCTGCGAAACAAGCTCTTTAACGCTGTTACATTCATTGAGAGATTGATAGGGAAATGCATATGTGGTACTCTGCTTATAAGAGACAACCTCATATAAAGAACAACAGCTGCCCGGTTCATGTCTCTTGTAAAGGAGTTCAACTGTATACTTGATGGGTTTGATCTTCGGGCTGATTCAACCTGACTTGCAAACTTTGTTTTGGAATGTTCTGTAGAGATCCAAAGTCACTTGCAGTGCTTTCTCGGCACTCTGAGAGTGAGCCGTGTCACGTTGTGTGATTTGCAGGCCCCAGGAAGATGAAAGGCCTCCCGAAATGCCGCTGTTCTGTTCAAGAGAAGTTGCTCGCCTCTGTCAGCCCTAGGAAGTAAGATTTAGCAGAGTTCTGTACGACTGGTAGTTTACTATCGCGGTGGAAAAAAGCATGAACACCAGAAAGTGCGGCTTTGGCACAGCCAAACTCCAAAATGCCTTGACTGTTGCCAGACAAAATTGTGCCTCTAGCCAGCTTCGCTGTAGCACTAGAATCTTGCTTAGGCTGGTGCTTTTCCGCCACGCATACTTCTCATATGTCAGTCATGCCTGACGTTCGTAACGCACACAGTGTGATAGCGCCCACATGAGCAAGATTCTAGTGGCCCCGCCGCGGTGGTCTAGTGGCTAAGGTACTCGGCTGCTAACCGGCAGGTCGCGGGTTCGAATCCCGGCTGCGGCGGCTGCATTTCCGATGGAAGCGGAAATGTTGTAGGCCCGTGTGCTCAGATTTGGGTGCACGTTAAAGAACCCCAGGTGGTCAAAATTTCCGGAGCCCTCCACTACGGCGTCTCTCATAATCATATGGTGGTTTTGGGACGTTAAACACCACATATCAATCAATCAATCAAGATTCTAGCGCTACAGTAATGCCAACTGAAAGCACGAATTGTCCTAAAGACAGTCGAGTCTTGTCAGAGCCTCGACTGTCTGTTCCAAATGCCATGCTTTCTGTTGTTCGTGTTTTCCATCGCGAAAGTGCATTTGCAGCAACAGTTTGTATTACCAAAGAAGTGCTTTAATCGACATTACACTCAAAGCTCATTATAATGAAGTTGCACGTTACACGAAATAAGTTCATTATAACTGATAATTCGTTAAAGTGTATTTTAAGCTATATATCTACTGCAAGGGTATTGTTCTTTTATTTTGTTACAAGTAATGTTTCGGTATATCTAGGTCTAAGTGTGTACGTTGCAGCATCACTGAACTGTTTACCTGGGAGAAAAAAAAAAACACAAAAAAACACGGGCAGTCGACTTCACGGAATCCAGCTCTCTCATTTTCAAGAAAGAGACAAGGCCAGTTCAAGTGCTTTAGAAATACAATATTTTTATTTGTTCAGAGCACAAAGCAGAAATTATTCCGCCGGCTTCTGCAGTCAGTCAGTACACAAAGAGAAAAACGCAAAGCCATTGCTGTACAAAAATATAGAGAGTGTCAATGTCTTAGCAACAAAACAATTTCTCAGGATCATCCGCTGTGATCCTTACAAATACCACTTGCAGTGGAAAGGCTACGTTTGTGGATACCTAACTGGCAAAGGCAATAATAACAACAACATAACTTTGCAGTGCGAGGTACACTTTGTCCAATGATACCATGTACAGCGTGGTCTCCTGTTAAAAATGAAGGAGTCGTTAGCAATCGATCACTTACTGTCGCAAAGATATGACAAAAAGACTGTGTAAGAGTGCCCTGCGCATAAATGTAATGTGTTTTTTCCCTTTCTACAAGAACAATGCTCTTTTCATCTCACATTTAATAATGTACAAGTGTTCTCGTTAACAGCACACCACATTGTACAGTAGTGTGTGAATTGTGACACATTTTTGTGACTACTTGTCAACCCTGTCACGCTGCTGTAGAACTAGAAACCATAAACAAGTCGCCCTCGAAATTGTTAAGTGCTTCTGTTAGTAAGTCAACATCAACTTTGCACGGTGACAGCATATGCTAAACATCTCTGGTGCACTGTATGAACTAAAGCATTGTTTGCGGTTAGATGCAATGTCTTAAGCACAATGAGCTGGCTACAACAAAAATTAAACAGCATCCTGCGCACAGGTGCAATGCACGTTGGGAGACCTGTCCCGCTTGGGACCTGCAGGACATTTTGTATGCCTACTCATTAACTCTCGTCACAGCATTGTCAATGTGATGGTGTTATTTGACACTGAAATGCAAACAATGGGGGACAATGTGCATAGGTGAGTATGTCTGGCATGTGACAAATTTTCACACTACCTGTCAACTCCATGACGAGTGTCAATACGATAGTGTTCTTTGACACCGAGATGCGAACTAGGTGCTGTATAATGTAAATTGGTGGGTGGGCTGGTGTGTGACCGGTTTTGCTGTTTTCTGTCAACTCGTTGGCTCCATCATAGTGGATGTTAAGGTGATGGTGTTATCGGACGCCTTAACAAGTGACTAGACAAATTGATAGCTATAACATGCTTCACAGCGCCATGTCAATCATCACCATTGTTGACAAAGCGTGCAAGCCACGAGGAGACTAAAGTTTTCTGCCGTGCTATGAGTAACTCGAACTGCTGACAATATTCCCATCTCGCGTGAGAGAGTTGCCACAAAGAACTTGCAAGCAACACTTTTAAACCACAGAATTATTTGGGGTAACAACTTTGTGGTTGGATGGCTTCATGGTAAGATAAAAATTTGGTTTCTTTGAGGCGCTGTGGTTCAAGAACTTTGTGAATGACATAGAAAATTTGAACTTTGAGAGTTGGGAGGCAGAGAGATGAACGTCAGGGGCCAAACACAAGGAATCTGTCGTTCCGCGTGTACGCAGCGGCCAGCTCGCGGCCCATGAGCGTGGGATCGGAGAAGGCGATCTTGCGAGAGTCAAGCGGGCAGCCAAAGGAGAAGTTCATCCTAAAAAGACGCGCAAGTAGAGCAAACTGTGAGGTAAGTGGACAGCTGTACGACTTCACACGCTGTGACAAGCACTCTGACGAATAAAATAAAACAGCAGGATTCATTAAAATACATATGCAATTAGGAATAACAAAAGTAGCAGTGTTAGTCTTAATTTATTTTGAATCGACTTGTATGGCGCGAGCACAAGTGATGTCTATGAGCTTTTTGTCGTCCGTGTTGTATCTAGTGCTGCACGAGTCAATATTAGCCAGTGCTGCACGAAAAGCCATTCGACGGGAGATGTCGAGTGTCTGATGATGAGCTTGTCAAGGGTACCATTTTCAGTATGAATACTCGGGGATCCTTGAACGTGCACAGACATCGCACAATACACGGACCTCTACCATTTTGCCTCTACTGAAATGCGACTGCCCTGCCGCGGTGGTCTAGTGGCTAATGCACTCGGCTGCTGACCCGCAGGTCGCGGGATCGAATCCTGGCTGTGGCGGCTGCATTTCCGATGGAGGTGAAAATGTTGTAGGCCCGTGTGCTCAGATTTGGGCACACGTTAGAACCCCAGGTGGTCTAAATTTCCAGAGCCCTCCACTACGGCGTCTCTCATAATGATATGGTGGTTTTGAGACGTTGAACCCCACATATCAAGCAATCAATCTACTGAAATGCGACTGCCACGGCCAGGGTCCAACCCGCGACCTTTGAATCAGTAACTAAGCACTGTAACCACAACAACATTCGAAATACTGGGCTACAGGGACATTCCTTGTTTAAAGGGACCGACAACTGGCCAGAACGTGCGATTATATTTTATTGGCAATGAAAAGACCGTGAATTATAGTGACAGATTGAAGCTTTTTTTTTTTCGTGAACTAAGTAGAATTTCTATTTTTAAATTGTGTTTAAAGGTAACTAAAACTGGTATGTTGCACAACCTAGTGGAGAGCCTCGGAGCTTGATTATGGAGTCGATTATATTGGTGCATTTAGACCTGTAGTCGGACGCCCCCGTGCGCACGATAATTAGCTTTCAAAGTAGTATGTATATTCTTGTCCAGCCTCGCTCAATTCTGTGCTGATTACAAGGTAAGAAGGAGCGGCACAATGAGAAGCGGCGCTGCCTTCGCAACCACCAGCGGTATAGAGTGCCCACACGCGCAGTAAATCACCGCATTCGAACACAAACTGCTCACTCACTCACTGTTTGGAGCATCATTGTCACAGGTGTGGACAACTTCATATTCGCCGCAGATAGAAAAGTTCTGATTACAAACGTATCACGGAGTTTTTTACGTTACCATTCTGTCATTAGGCACTCGGACTGGTAAGCTTTCTGCTTCGCTGAAGAAAACAGGCACCATAAAAAGTGCTTGTCGGACCCTTTAACTAGTGCATCACTTCAGGCCTCTACTTTCTCCAGGGCCTCGCAATGAATGTTTGGTTACTAAATACATGTAGATCACTAAACAGCACCCAAAAAAGGCGAGAAAGAACAGTTAGACATTATAATAATAGAATGATGAGGACCATCATGTGTTGTCTTGCCATAAAACATGAGCAAGAACACAGCATTAGTAAGTGCAATATAGTAGATCTTTTCTAACAGATTAAGCGAAATATGTCTGTCCCTGCACACAGTGAACTTTTCTGTGCTTTATGCCTCTCTGAAGCAACCGCGGAGGCCGGGCATCGAGCCCACTACATTGCACCGTGAGGTTGTTACACCGCCACAGTACATCACGCGAGGCGAGATTCGGTGCTTACCGAAGTCGGTCTAGCAACCTCGATGCCACCTTCTTCCGCCTGTAGAATGGCGCTGTCCATATCCGGCTGACTCCGCAAACGGCGGGCACTGGCTCGGTCTCGGCGTAGATAGAGTTGCCCATGTTGCCGTCATCATTGGGGATCACCCTATAGCCCTGTGCGAGGAAGACAAGGACGACACAGTGTGCTGGCACGACTTGATTGCGCGTGAAACAATTCGGAAGCATGTAAGCGTGCAAAGCATTACAGTGATGCCTAAACGCTGTTGTCCATTTAATACAGCCTAATAATATTCGTAGTTTTACAAGATAATAATAATTTCCAAAACCAAAATATGGTTATGAGGCATGCCGTAGTGGTGAGTTCTGAAAATTTTGACTATCGGGTGTTGTTTCTTTAGCGTGCACCAACATTGCACAGTGCGTGGGCCTTTAGCATTTCACCCCCATCGAAATGCGACCGCCGTGGGCGCGATCACACCCACGACTTTCAGGTCATCAGCTAAACACTGTAGCTGCTAGCATACCACAGCGGCTGGCTAGTCATGCATGAAACATGTCATTGCAAATCAAGCAAACGAGGAAACATTCACTACAGAATGGTTGTTAGGGGAGGGAAGGGAATCGCAGTTGCTAATGGCAGAGAACTTAGTGACATGAACTGGTACTACGTCTAGACAATCGGAAATAGCACAGAGAGGCACCGTGGCCACAGCTCATTACATTGCTGACGGTTGTTCAGCGCAGCAGAACACGCCACTTAATTTTAGTGGCCACTCGGTATCGGGGGATGGACGTTACGAAATATTATAAAAAGTCCAGGCGTGTTGATCCACCACCAAACCCGACAGGACGAAAGTGATGGGTTGCAGGCAGTTACAGACCCAGACATTTCAACCGACCCCGTTTGTTCCAGGGAGATATATCCAAGAAATCTATTCAGACGAGAACTGCATACTGTGCGCCTGAACTTGTGGATCTCTAAGGCGCATTCTCGGGGAATGTGAGGTTATAGGCAAAGGAAGTGCAGTCTCCACAGTTGAAACTAGAGCACAACAGACAGCTGCATTGCGCAGCTCTAACATCAAGCGTGCGCCAATCAGCAAGATAGTGTGATGGTAAGGGGACAGTTTCTTCGGACCTCCTCATCAGAGTGTGGCTTAGTCCCAGGCTTATGTCGCACCTGGGTAACATTCATGTAAAGAATACTGGTAAGAATTTGTCGCCAGGCCACGAAGTTTTACCAGAGTTTTCGATAAGCTTGTAACCACAGCTCAAACAAGGGAGACAAAACGCGGAGACTCACCTGCTTGATCTCCTGCGCTGAGAGGAACCCGAGCACGTTCTTCGTGTACGACACAAAGACAAAGTACATCTGAGGAGCACGGGGAGGAGCTGTCCTGTCTACCAGTATGCCCAGCTCCCTTTAAAAAGTTGGAAAAGAAAGAAACTGTTAGCGTCACCGTGGTTCGTAATGTCTTTCTTTTTTCTTGTGAAAAACAAAAAACTGAAAGGCATAAATTTCGATGCTGTCAACACACCACTCACACCAGCGGTTCATGAGTCAGTTGTTTTGTAGTTTCTTTTACCCTTCACTGTACAGCAATTCAGCATGAAAGCTGTCACATCATGTTTGCAGATTAGCTTTACTCTACATCACTAGTGAATTGATGCCACTTTGTGTGTTTGAATCTTTTTATTTGCGTATGAAAACATGCTAGTGAGGATAACAGTTATCAATTTGCCAGAGCCAATGCCCACTTACAAGTTATTTCTTGTGTTTCATAGTATTGCTAGAATTTTAATGTTTAATCACACAGGACAAAAAAAAAAAAAGAAGACAGAAACATCTTTTTGTGGTACCTGATGCTAAAATGCTCCACAAATCAATGTTTAGGGCTTGAAAATACGCACACTACAAGTGCACATTACTACCCCAGTATAGTGAACCTTAGTACTGCAATACGACATAGTCTGCAATAAAGTTGGCTCAATTTATTAACTTAATAAATTACATGCTCAGGTCTAACACATACTGCAGAGGAAGTCGGCCACTTCTACATATACAAAGGAGCAGTGCTTTCTCATCTTAGAATTCTCTAACTATGAGATGTTACCAAAGGTAAATGCAATGGACAGTAAAAGATGCACTAGGCACGCTACCATAAGATATTGTCTACTAATCTTACAAAATTGTTATGGTCACGAATCGGTACAACTGGTTAACATAGAGGGCTCCAATCTTCAGATGTCAGTGGTAAGGATTTCTTTGACTTGGGTCCATGTCCTCAGACAATAACTATTGGCAACAATGCTGCTTTGCATGTGACATAATCTATCGAGTCCCAGACTGAATTGACTGCTTGGCCACTTTCTTTGACCAGCCAGTCGGCACACACCAATAGCAATATTGCGGCAATATCTGCAAAAGGCACAGTCTCCGAATACTGTCACTGCATGTCAAAGTTCTAAGAGGCAAATTGTCGGAGTTCTTAGAGGCAGCCATGTGCTCACCTGTCCACCACCCGCTGTATCTCGTTCATCTTGTTGAGCATGCACTTGGGGTCATTTGGCGACACCATGATGACTTTGCCGTCTGGGTAGATGCCAACCTCGCGCTGGTTCTTCCAGCCCTGCGTAAGCGAGCACACAGCCAAGTTTCAATGGCTGTTAAAGCTTGAGCTACAACGGATAGGCACAGAAAGCTATCATCGTCATGAATATTTGCCACAGAAATTGAGCAAGTCCCACGACTTCCTGCTGGTCCACTAAAGAATGAAGACGGCAACGGTCACCCCCTACAAAATCGCTGTGAGGCGACGGGCCAAAGACCTTAACGATGTATGAGAGAATACTGGAGAACTGAAACGGTGAGGGGGACCATGAGAAGACCGGGAAACGATTGAAGGCCCACGCCAATGACGCTGTGCTTGTAGATATGTGAGAGGTAGGAACACTTGGTTTCAGCAAGGCTTTCTTCCTCTGGAGTCTGGACATCTGCGTCGCATTTGTCTGCCAGTGGTTTAACTCTAACCTTTTCGTGCCGAAAATGTAACTATAAAAAAAAAAAAAACGAGCATCACCATTATAAACAAAGAGAAATATTTGTAGAATTCGCCAAAAGAAATAGAACTCCGTATAATGGTCGCCTCTTCACAAAAGCATGAAAATAGAAAGCAGACATGTAAAGACGTCACGGAAAAAGAAGAAGCAGTGCATTAATTCAGTGTTATCGCAGATCCTGCTGACGGTAATTTTTTGCAGCTGATTGAACGATAAAGCACCTTTTCGATATAAGTTGGACATAAGTTGCGGGGGTTTCGCGCTGCATGGGTGGTACACAGGAGATACTATCAACTGTTAGTCTAAAGTGAAGCACCACCTGAGCTTGCCTCAAGAAAGAAGCAATGAGGAAATGGGGAAAGTGTTAGCATGAAAGGCGATAAAATAAGCAAGAGTAGTGAAACTATCACGAATGGTGCGTGTAGCAATGTTGCGCAGCGTTCCTGAGCTCGCTTCTTAGTGCAAGGGCTAGAACGTATCACTTCAGAAATCAATTCTACTTCGTTTGACAACAAAGCTGGAATCCTTACACATGCACGAATTCTCCCAATGCCGTGCTATAGGTCCCAACTATTTCTCTCTTTTGTTGTTGCGGCGTGTGAAACAAGACCTTCGTCTGCTCAAGCAAGGCCTCGCATCTGCACTCTTCACAGTGCGAGGCCAAGTTCCTCGGAGTGATAATCTAAAGGTGGTGCTTCACGACAGATTAACAGTTGATAATTTGCACCCACATGTTCTGGTTGTGCTGTGCCTTTGCAATTATCTCATGCGTGACGCAGTGCAAAGCTGTGCAAATTATGTTCAGTTGATTGAATGCATGCACAGCTGTGGGTTAGGCTGAGGGACAAAATTAAGAAATTTGCAGGCTTTGGATCAAATCAGCTAGCACGGGGTGAGGTAAACTGGAGATCATTGGGACAAGCGTTCATCCTGCAGTGGGCAGAAGACAACATGACGACACTGATTAAAATATGAGTACTCACAGGGAACTTCATAATGGACAGGTAGGACCGGTGGTGCTGGGCATGCAGCTTCTCGTCTTCGACGTCTCCGATCGTGTACACCATACCACACGTGCCACACGTAGTGTGCCCAAACTTCTTTTGTCCGGCGTCGATTATGAGCTGCGCCGGATCCGACGATCTCAGCATGAACCGTTTTCTTGGCATCTCGATTGGTGAGGTGGGTATTTGTGGCCGCGCAGCGATTTTCTTGCGGTTTGAGGTTGGTGTCGAGAAGACTGGATAGAGAGGCTCTCTGTTCGAGCAGCCAGATTTTTCTGGAGGCGGCGGTGTACTTGCCCTTTTGGACAACTCTTTGCCTTTTGCACTGTCCAGTGTATTTGGGCATAATGCTTTCAGGGGCAAGGAACGCTCTCCGAAATTCCTGCCAGCTGCAGTATCCTGTGCATCTGTTCGCAATCTTCGCAGGGGAAGGGAACAGTTTGCACTGCCGTGTCGGTCTAGGAGCATGAAACTGCGTGTGCTACTGCTTAGAATCGGGGTAGCGACAGCAGCATTGCTTTGCTCTGCTTCAGTCTCTAGGCATGCAACAGAACGTTCATGCTCAGTTGCGAAAGATGGGACGCCACCTTTGTTTACGGAATAGTGATCCTCATGAATCTCAGCGTCGTCGTCATTAACTCTGCCGCACGGCTCACACACACCAGAAGACTCGTGCCCCATCTCTTCCAAGATGTCCACCTTTGCTCCAAGGGTGCTTGTACGCGCATCTCTACTTTCAGTTGTAGTTTTGGCCTGTTCTGCGTCTCGCATCTTTGTCCTGCTTTTGGCTCTTGCTTCTTCTAGCGGCTTGTGAGGTACACTTGTCCTTTCAGCATGTTTTTTCTCACGCATCTCCACATTTACGCCCCTCGTTTCCTCGGGTATTTTGCGTGGTACTTGTTGCACAGTAAGGTCAGCCCTCGCAGTGGTGGCAATGGTCGTCTGCGGTCGTCTGAAAGGCACTGTCACGGCTAGTTCTTTTCTTGCTGTTTTATTTGCTACTTCGTTTACATGTTTCTGTGACCCACCACGGTATGTTGTATGTTTACCGGGTGTTTCAACTAACTCCGACTCAGGCAAAAGGACGTCGACGCTCTTCACGGACGCGTCCGTTACTGCTGTTGATTTGGGTGGTCTGAACGGCACAGTCATCAGCAATTTCTTCTTAGCAGGCTTGAGCGAACCGGAGGTCGGCGGTTTCTTCAGCGGTGCGACGGTCGGCTCAAACTTCAGCGTAAACTTTTTGTTCCACGAGACGGCCGTGGCGACCGCCATCGAACTGCTCACGGCTGCGTTCACCGGCGCGCGCAGTCCGGAGGAGAAAAACTTGCGGACTTTCTTCGCGGGCGGCTCGGAACTCTCCGAAGAAGCCGCCGGCACCGGGACAGTCCGCTTACTCTCAGACAGCGGTATAACCACCGTTTTCTTCTCGGAAGCCGCCGAAGAAGCCTTGCGGGTCAAGGCGGGTCGTTGTCGCGTGGTTGGCTTCGCCGCGGCAGTCCTCGTGGAATCCGAAACACTCCGCTTTCGCTTGCTGGGCGGCTGTGTTTTTTTACCGGCACTGTCGCGACGTTTTGGAGTGGTCTTCTTCGTGGAGCGCTTGTTGGAAGCGCGATCGACAGTAACTTCCGTCGCTTTCGGTTCGTTCTCGATGGCTCGCAGGCGCTTTCGTTCGAGCGGACTCAGGTAGTTGGTCGGGGAGTAAAAATTACTCGACTTCCTGCCCTCGTAAGGCATTTTGGAGCACCTGCGTATAAATGGTGATTTTTACAAATTGTTCTTTGACACCGGCGCAAGGTAACGGTCAACGAGCCAAGCGCTAAACCATAACATCAACATAGACACAACAAAAGCACGGAAACGCAAAGGACAGTGCACGTTGAATCAAACTTTAATGTGAAAACCGTAAAGCAGTGAACGCACAGGCGCAGTAAAAGCTTCAACAGCCTTAATTTTCTTCCTTATTTCAGTTTGAAAATAGTCGATCGGCTACCAATAAATCTCGATACCCACTCAGAGTCCGTTCCGATTGGTTTAGGTAAAGATGTTGGGAAACAAACTTACCGAAGGAACCCCTAGGTTCGAGGCGATCAAAAAAACGGGAGAAGTCCGATTAAATAATTTCGCTCACGAAACCGATAAAATAAAAGTTCGTTAGACGCGAGCTTCAGTCATCTGTATTCGCGCCGGATCAACAACTGGATGTACAATGTTGCCCATCCCACCAGCAATTGTTAATCCAAGCCAAGCCATAAAATTTATAAAAAAAAAAAAACATGGCTACGTTGACGTCACTTTTTTTATACAGGGCCTTTGAGATTTGTCACAATTGTGTTTGAGTGGCAGAAATCCACAGGCAACCTTACAGGCGTAACTAGCCGAGTCGACGTAATCCAGTTTTGCTGGAACTTTGTGAAGTGTAGTCGTCTTTCGTCAGTGATTGCTGCGGCCTTTTTGGCCTGGAAAGGCGAGAAATATGGTGATTTACTTCAAAAGTACCGGTGAGTAAGCTAAACGATCAGTATAATGCCCCGTAAACGGCTTAGAGGTGGGCGAGAACGGCTATACGCGCTTTCAAAGCAGCTGTCTCGCGCTGTGGTCTAGTCACTGGTGTCACGTCACCTCGTTTCTCAATTTACGGGACGTGTCTGTGGTGATAAATTCGCACCATCTGCTTCGCTGAGGTGACTTACTTCGGTTGTTTGACTTTGCTGACGAAGTAATGCCATTTTACTGACTCCTTGTCGCGTACTTGCAGTGGTTTCGCCACCGGCTGTCATCTTCATGGGAGTGGACAAATTCGAAAGTGAGTTCCTGTTTCGTTCCCAATTACTTCGTTTGCGTCGGGACGCATTTCACCCGCGACTGCCATCATCTTGGTTTTGTACTGCTTCGTCTTTTCTTTGTTTTACCCAGACGAAGATCTGATCAAGTGGGGCTGGCCAGAAGATGTCTGGTTCCACGTGGATAAGGTGTCTTCGGCCCATGTGTACCTTCGGCTGCAACCCGTAGGTGAAAACTTGTGCATTCTCCATTTGCGCGACGAACGAACATGCAAGAGAGTGTCGGATTTGAGGGATGATTCAACAAACTACGACCAAGAAGTTCCGGAACGATTCTTACAGCAGTTCTCTGTTCCTGTGCCGTGGTGCGTTAAATTATGCCGCGGGTTTGATTCTCCCGCCACGGCGTTTTCGTTTTGACGGAGGTAAAATGTAAACATGCCTGCGTACTTGGATTCAGGTTAACGTTAAAGGAGCTCTCAGGTGTTTAAAATTAACCTGTGGTCGCCCCGCTATGACGTGCCTCAAAGATACCGCGTCAGAACCACAGAATAACTTTTTTTTTATTAGAGAAGATGAAGCAGCTTGCTTACTGACGTTCAGAATGCTTTTAGCCTAGACGTTTTTTTTTTTTTTTGTTACGAGTAACGTTGTTATAATGACAAATAACGCACAATCACAATGTGCATACTGGCATTTTGTGTCCCTCGCTTCGCTTCGGGTGTTACTAGATGCCCGGAACCTTACCGCGCTGCCCTCCTCTTTGTGTTTTGAGCTTTACCATGAAACAACATTAAGAATCACGGCAAGTAGTTATATAGCATCATTAACAGTGTCGTAATATTGCCTTGCTTGCAGAACCAAACCCTGGACGACGTGCCGTCGAGCGTTCTTGAGGACTGCGCACAACTTGTGAAGGCGAACAGCATTCAAGGTGCTGTGAGCGTCTCGTCAACTTTACTCACCGCAAGTGGCTGCGGCAATTTCTGTTCAACATTTAATGAGGTTCATTTTGCATTCACGTTTCTCTCGAGCTACAGTTACCAGAATGCTTTGTTTACGAGGTGTTTCATTCACATTTTATTATCCTCTTATAAATTGCCACAGCAATGATTCGTTGGCTGGGACTGCTGTTGATCGTAAAAAAAAAAAAAAAAATCGGCTGATCTCACGTAGCTGGGAATTGACGTTATGCAAAGCATGCAAAAGAAGGTGACCGTGTCGCAATTTTTTCAATTGAGCGACACGTCATGAAATGACGCTAAATGTATGTGCAAATGTTGCATGCACAGACATATGTTGAAGAGTTGCAGATGTTTATATAACCAGTTGTTTGCACTTGCGCTATGGAGCCAACTGGAAAATGCGTATTCGCAACACTAGAAACTGATATGAAGCGCTGATGCTCGCGAGGATGCTGACTCTGGACATTGCTACACAAATCAACTTCAGCGCATGGTAACTAACCACAATTGACATTAACTCGAAGTGACGGCTGTATCAAAGGAGTACATATGTAATGTTTGTAAAATTGGATAGGCAGCACTGCGACCACTATTGACGTTTCACGAAGATTAGCGTGTATTTGAAAAATGGTTTCGAGACCTGGCGTAGCTTTGTGGTAAAATGCCTCATTGCCACACAGAATGCGTGGGTTCGATTCCAGCTGGGATCCTGACATTTATTCTTTGCATTCATTGGGCCGGCGCCACCAATGTGGGGTATTTCTTAATGCTCACACGTTACAGTTGCCCATGTGTGTTCTCGTTGTTCCTGGGTAGATACTAAGTGTCAATCACCTGTGGCACATACAAACATACCCATTGGCACATACCCGCCCATGGGTATGTGCCACTGTCTGGCGGGAAGTGTTTGACGACGTACGCGAGGGGATTGTGACATTATTCATGTCTTGACTGGCGTGCTTTATTCGTCAAACCATCTTACCCTTCCATGCTAATTTTGGTTTGCGCCAAGGGAACGGGGGACCACGAGAGCACCCAAACGTAAGCAGCTAGATAAATTGATAAATATGCTCAATGTTGCCAAAGTTCGCTGAGAAAAGCTTTGCATTTAAGAAATGTAAAGTGTCCAGACACGAATGCAAATGTAGGGAAACAAACAATGCTTTAGACAGAAACGTTGCATTGTGTTAAAACAGGCGACTGACTGAAAATTTATCCTGGCGTGCTGGCAGCGTGTCCTGTTGATACGGCACATACGCTGGTCTGTGCAAGTGATGTCCATTTGAGTGTGACATTTATTCTTTATGCAAAATAATCAGAGGCGGGCTCACACATCTACTTTCACAAAGAGGAAGTTTAGTAAGCACTCTTGTTGTACCAGTTATATTGATATTCCAAGCCTTAACCATAAGGCATGTTTTTTTTTTTTTTTTTCATTCTAACACTTGTGTGAAACTGTGCATCTATCAAGCTGTAGCATGTCTCTTTGTTGTCATGTGTTTGTGTTCTTTTGTCGTTCCGGGCTATTGATTTCGTGCCCCTAACAAAGACCTGTCTTTTCACTTACTACTACATGCTCCAATCGCTAAGTTAAGGTATCCGCCCAATTAGAGTGCTAGCATGTTGAAAAGACATGTAAAAGACAGAAGGACAGGCATGTCTTGTGTCAAAGAACAAATTGGTAACTGGGCTGATCCACGGAAAAATTGCTATCGTCAAGTGCTACCCGACGTGCACGTGACAGCGTTGTCTCTCAATGTATCTGTGGCTGCAGTGTTTAGGTACCAGCATTACGAGAAGCCTCTTTAGTGACATCACACAAAAATTTCGTCTACTATCTCTGGCCAGTGTTGGCCTGTGTTGAATTCTTGATAACAAGGAAACGCTGTTGTGCTAGAGGAGCAGTACAGATGCACGCACTGTAGAAAGAACTGTATAGTTTTCTATGCACAAACAGTTGAAATGCAATGATCCTTTATATAACTGCACAAAAAACAAACGGAAATGCAAAGGGAGGGAAAAACACAAACAGGCAATTTTCTCTCTTTTTGTTTCCATTTGTTTTTTGTGCAGTTACATAATGGAGCATTACCAACTCATCCATCATGCCACTCTTGTAAAATGCAGTGCTTTCATGTGTAAAGGCATTCTTAATTAACGCGAGCATTGGCTGCGATATTCACTGCGAACTATTCTCTTGTCCAGGCAACAAGATGAACTCCATCGATGTTGTGTACACCATGTGGGGCAATTTGAAAAAGACGCAAGGAATGGAGGTTGGCCAGGTTGGATTCCACAAGCAGAAAGAGGTAAGGGTCGTTGCACTTTATTTTTGTTCCAATGCGTCTCATTTTTACAGCCTTTGCAAAATATCTCCGATTGTGATGATGGTGCGCTGTAGTTGCTCCGAAACAGGCAATTCAGGTGTGGTCAAGATTTGCTGTAACAAAGTATCATTTGGTTGAAAAAGTTTCCTTGCTGTATTCAAGATTCGCTAAAGGCGTATTCACTTCAGGTACGATCCATGAAGGGCTCTTCCTAAGGGGTGTCATGTGCGCGCAAGTTTTTTCGAAGTGCTCCTTTGCAAGAAATTCAAGTTGTTAGGCGGTTTTTTGGGACATCATAGTGAGTCATTGTAAAGAGACAGTAATTAAATCTGTTATGATTAAATCGGTTTTCTTTGAGCATAAGAAGAGTCAAGTTATGGTCTTGAAATGTATGTGCAAATACATAATTTGCGGCGTGCATTACGACAAAAGAAAAACGATTCCTACATTGCCGAGGATATTTGGCATGTCCAACAACCCTGTAAAACGTGTCATTGCAGTCAGCAAAGTGATCCCTTGCTGAATAATGTAGCACACTGAAGTGAAATTTTAACACCTAACAAAATCTAGTGAAATCTCGGTGACACTGTCACGCCTCGTACAAATTTCGGGCTGATATGAATTTTTATGTTGTCCCAGCCGAGGCCAATTGTCCTGCAATGAAATGGTACAGGGTTGTTGCAAACCATTTTTCACCCCGTGACGTTTGATATGAATTTACGCTACCATGCAGGTCTGAACAGGTACCGTGTGCTCAGATTTGGGTGCACGTTAAAGAACCCCAGGCGATCGAAATTTCCGGGGCCCTCCACTACGGCGTCTCTCATAATCATATGGTAGTTTTGGGACATTAAACTCGCATATCAATCAATCAGCAGGTTTGAGCAAGTACTGCCCACGCCACCGCAGAACACATGTTAAATTGTTCCTGCAAATCTTGGAGGCCCTAATGTGCCTTCGTGTTTAGATTACAGATGGCATAGGTGTCACCATTCCCTTTTTTTCACACTGATGTGTGCTGCTCTTCGAGGCTCAAAGCAGGGATGTTACATTGTGTTTACACATGCCTGCCATATTGATGCAAGTCATACCCTTGCTATTGAATATCCTGAGAAAGGTGGACCTAAACCGGAAGAGGGAGGTCTTGGCGAAGGAGCTAGGCCTCGCAATGTTGGTATGCACAATTGTTGGCAATGCGTACATTTGCAAACTCTTGGATTTGCGCGGAAGAGACTCGTAGTTTGATCGAACCTTCACGATAAGGAAATAACAGCAAAAGTTCTAAAATTTTTTGGCCTTCAGCCATTGTGTGCAAGGTGCTGCTTGGGTAACTTTTCTGCAGTACTTTGGTTCTGTGTGGAAAAGTATACTAAAGTTACTAAGGGGCTACTGGCATTCAAAAATCGTAACGGAATGCTGGTTCGAGCTAATTGGTACTGTTTCATAACTGAGGATACTTCTTGTGCAAATTAAAATCTACATTGATCGATGCGCACCCTGATTTTTTGTTTCGTTTTTTGTCATTCAATTCCCGCCAAAGGTATCCTCGGTTATGGGTTGTAATGCATCTGGTTCCTCGCATGAGCCGTATATTTACGACTGCAAATATGATTGTTGACGTCTTAATATTTTTCTGGCAATCATCCCAAGCTGTTTATGTTGTTGCTACGGCACTGAGAAGCAGCAATAAATCAATATATGCACCAGCTTTCATTTGTCACATACTGATTTTGCATGTTTTATGGGGATAGCCCCGCCGCGGTGGTCTAGTGGCTAAGGTACTCGGCTGCTGACCCGCAGGTCGCGAATTCGATTCCCGGCTGCGGCGGCTGCATTTCCGATGGAGGCGGAAATGTTGTAGGCCCGTGTACTCAGATTTGGGTGCACGTTAAAGAACCCCAGGTGGTCAAAATTTCCGGAGCCCTCCACTACGGCGTCTCTCATAATCAAATGGTGGTTTTGGGACGTTAAACCCCACAAATCAATCAATGTTTTATGGGGATATGTATTTCAGACAATGCAGATATTTTTTGTTAACGCGGGAGATTCGTAGCACCGAGGTTTCACTGTACGTGTGCTCAGATTTGGGTGCACGTTAAAGAATCCCAGGTGGTCGAAATTTCCGGAGCCCTCCACTACGGCATCTCTCATAATCATATGGTGGTTTCGGGACGTTAAACCCCACATATCAATCAATCAATCGGGTTCCACTGTACCTGTTTGCGTTCAAAAGCAAGCAAGGCGTATTGAGCATTATGTGTGCATTTTGGAAGGTTCACTTAATCTGAAGTTACCTAAGTGCTTGCCGCATTTTCTTAATACCTTTCATAAAACTGCTGTGCCAGAAGCATGTCACACCAAGACATGTAGACACCATTCTTGAGCAGATGTAATCGTTACGTGTTAATATTGGCAAGAAAATGTCTTAATTCACTTTATTATGCCATGTGGCGTGCTCAATGTTCTTTGTGAAAGATTGTCAGGAATGTCTTTCAGGATCTTTTCAAGAACCGAAAGCAACAAGGGAGTACCAGAAGTATACAACACAAGTGCTTGTGTTGTGTCCTTCTTCTGGTCCCCTGTTTAGTAGCTCTTACGTAACTTTTGTCAACAGTACGTGTGGCATACGTGTAGGATGTTGGTGGCGAGATTCATGTATACACAATAAAAAAACTGTAATGCGGAGGTGGGTCCTTATCAAGTTCACTGCTGGCGATGTAGCTGTATCTGTTGTTCTTCTTGACAGTTTTGCACTGAGAATGTGGCACATGCGGACGCTCCCAACAAAAAAAAAAAAAAAAAAAAAAAAAATGAAAGAGGAAGGTTTGGTGTGAGGGCTCATTCTTTTTTTTTTTTTTTTAAGTTTAATGGCTGTCTTCCAGCTGATGTGTCTTGTACAAGAAAACAATGATAAGGCTCTATGCTACGTGACCTCATTTGGCAACGATAAGGAGTGTTCCACACTCGCGGTAATGGCTGCTAGTGGCGCTGGCTAATACTTTCAGGATTATGGAAACTTAAACACCCAATAAAGTGAATTATGAAGCGACCGCCCCTGTAGCTCAATCGATAGAGCATCGGACACTTTATCTGAAGGTTGCCGGTGTGGTCTTTACCTGTGGAGAGTTGGTTTTTCATTCACTTCAATTACTTTCTATTCAGGTCAGAATTACTGTGCTACAATTAAAACTTACAAGTAATGCGTCGTATACATTCCTTGGCTTCATTTTTTGTTGAGTTCAACATGTTGTGCCCAGCCAACAAGGCTGTATGAATGGCAACGCTGTTTGCGCAGGTGCGAACTATCCGGGTAGAGAAGCGCATCAACGAGATCGTCAACCGGCTGATGAAGACGAAGGAGGAGCGGCAGCCGGACCTGCGTGCCGAGCGGGAGGAGCGGGACCACAAGGAGCGCGAGGACAAGAAGCAGATCCTCCGTGAGCAAAAGGAGCGCGAAAAACAGGAGCAGAAGGAGAAGGAGGAACAGGCGAAGCTTAGGTGAGTGCAACATAATGCAACTGGGAAGAAGATCCTTATGGTCTCTTACAGTAAATTAATCTCTTTATATGTCATTTTGTGAACTGCATGCAATTCTACACATGCTAGATATGCCTCTACTGTGTATTCCGTTATCTATACCCCATTCCATAAACTGAGGGCAGTGCTGCAAGCGCTTGTGGTACCTGCTGTGTATAATGTCTTTATATTCCATCTCGTAAACATCTTTAAATGCTGCGAATGCTAGAGCAGTTTCTACTGTGTATTTGTTTATCTATACTCCGTTTTGTAAACTGAGGCAAATGCTACAAGTTCTAGTGATCTCTATTGTGTATTCTTCTCCATTTCATACATAAACTGCAGGCAATACCATTAACACTACAATGACCTCTACCTTGTAGTCATCTCTCTATATTCTACTTTGCAAGCTGCAGGCAATGATTCAAATGCTGGGGGGATTTCCACAGTTTCATCTCTCTATACTCCCATTTCATAAAATGTAGGCAATATTACAAACGCTGGGACAGTCTATACTGTGCACTCACCTCTCTATACTCTCTGAATTTGCTGAACTCGTTGTAAAACAGTGAACATGTCGAGTAGCTAAGCCATTTTCACTGCAGTTTTTATCAGCTTTGGACATATTTATGTTTTATTCCTTGTAATTTGAAAGATGCCTCCTGTTTTAAAATTTTATTGCAAAATACGCAATTCCTAATTCTATCTTATAGCTCTCGCACTACTGACATAACCAATAAGAGTGGAAGCTTTGAGCAAATTGGTAAGTGTTCACCTTGGTTCATACCGCACACACAAGAGGAGGAAGAAGAATAAGAAAGACATGCAGCGCCTGTCTTATGCTTCTTATTTTTCGTCGTCGTCTTGTATGGGCTGTGTCAACCAAGAGGACATTATAAAATTTCTGAAGCTTTAATTTGCATCCAGTCTTTGGGTTTTAGAGCGAATTATGTGCTAAGTGACTTAGGCAAGGCATAGGTACTTCATTACTCTGCCAAAAAGATGAGCTGTAAAACTTTTGTCCTTCATCTTTTATATCTGTTGCAGGAGTTATGACACCTTGATGAAAGGAGAAAACATGAAATCAAACAAGGTATGAGTCATTCAATAATTTGGGATAGACTGACACCATTTTGCTTAAATCTTTCTCTTCTTTACTTCTATATGGCTTCAGGCCGCGTGTCTTTGAATTTCGAACGCGAGCATTGCAACATTGCAAATGTTGCTTTTTAAATTCATTTATCAGTTGATCATCAGAGAATCTAATGCCCTTGGTGCCAAAGCGATACGCCCTTAAAGTTTATCAATGCAGTCTTAGGGAAGAGATGGAATCAGTAAATGCCATTCAATCACCAAGAAAGTCTGTGATTTAAAAATAACGCATCGATTGTCATTTATTTTTGTTTGAAGTTTGCAGCTGGCTACTCGTTAGCAGTGTCCAAATGTAAGTCATTGTCGGTAAAGCCTGGACATACCCCCTGTAAGAAGACATGTGCTCAGAACAAGTTAACGAATAGACTACCTATATTTTGAATTAACAAATTGATTTTATACCCAAGTCTCTCTTTTCTCATATATCCAGAATTTTTCTACCTTTAATGTTAGGTTGGTCAGCATAATAAGCGCTTCAGAAATTATGCTTAATACGGACATGAATGTACGATGTCACGGTTTAGCTTTAATTACCTGAATTCTTTATGTACAATCGCTCACTTCGCTTTCCTTTCGTATTTTTTTCTATTTATCTGCAGGAAGATGGCTATGACTCGGATGACTTCATGTGATGTCCAATCTGCTTCAGCCCGTGTAATAAGTGTATAATAAATATAGAGTTTTATCAATTCGCTGTCCTCTTCTGTTTTGCGACACTCTGCATGGACAGGCTGTTCAACAAGGAATGTCACGGGAGCTCACGTTTTGGCTAGTGGGCTTGTCTGTTTTAAGGGCCTTGTTGAGAGATTGTATTTAGCTACGATGTTTCTTCAGTGCCTCCACTTCAAGCCACCATCTTTTCTTGAACATCCATCTTGTCTGCGTGGAAAAGCAGCATACACAGTATGGTTTATTCTTGGAAAGAAAAACTAGTTCATTGCACAGGATTCATAGACAGGAAGGAACAATCGGCTCATAGGACGGGATTCAGCAACTGCTCATAGGACAGGATGGTTTGCAGGTTGTATATTCATGCACAGGTAAGTTTTAGCACTTCATAAGAGACCATCTCTTTTCAACAAACATTGCTGTTGCATTCGCTCTATCGCTATCTACATGTGTTCCCTTCAAGAATGTACCCTTTAAGAATGCTCCCTTTAAGGTACTGTACTGTACCCGATCCCTTCACTGCAATGTTTTCCAAGCGGAGAAATGTTCATTCTAGATGTTTCAGGCTGCAGTAAATGCAAAAGCTGCAATAGCCTTGGCGTGGAGGCCACTAACTGGAGGACCAAGTGTATGGATTGCACCTGTGGTGAACACTTATTGGCTTTATTGTGTTGTGTTCAGATTATCAAGCACCGAAGGTATGGGTAGCCAAATAACTGAATTAGTGAAATGCTGAAGGGGGGGGGGGGGGTAGCGGCATCACACAGGGTGGGAAGTTTTTCTTGGATTTTTTTATTTGATGACATGTTTTCAGTTAAGTTGTACAAGTGCAAATCTTGCCAAAGAAATGCATGCTACGTGCAGCATAGAATTGGCTTTGTATGTGTTCTATGCTTTATGCATTTGCTTTCAATCTACTAGGTTCTTCGGTGTGAGCTATGCTGGTTCCCTTTTAATGTTTTGCTAGTAGATAATTGGGGCTGTCCCACTTTACGACCACATTTCAAGCAGTCGCTGAAATGACTTCCTTTGCTCTGACACCAAGGAATGTTTTTTGTCACGTGGCATATCTGCATATGTTTTATGGCAAAATATTTATACCGAGCTCATTTCAGCCTGAATAAAAAATGACAGCCACTTTGTTCTCTTCAAGAGTGTGCGCCTTGTAAAGACAATCCCAACTGAAACTTTTATAGCATTGAATATGCAGTAATTATTATCTGATGTGCATGTTTGTGCTGTGAACATTGTATGCTGCCTCTAAGAGTCACCGAAGACTCAGTCAAGCTGTCTAGAGCAGTTTTTATCCCTAAAGGCCATCCAGACTTTCCTGGTAGAATAAACTTTTGAAAGTTCTTGACTGACCTTTTAAGTTGTTTGGCATATAGGTACACCACTGTACTGCTGTTCTCTGCCATTGACTCCAGTGATGGCATTGATAGCTCCTTAATTTTCGGTGCTACGCTTTTGTGACAATAAATAAAGGTCGAATCAATTAAACTTGTTCTCCTGAGGGGGTGGCAGTCAGCCGGTGTGAGAGGATAATAAAAGCCACATTCATTCTTCGCCATTTCTACGCGATATCACATACACTGCTCAAGATGTTTAAAATAGCGAAGTTCAGCGATGAACGGCTTTAATTTAGAGTTTTAGCTAGTCGGGTTTGCGAGCGAGCGGAGCGCGACCCGATAAGAAACTCTATCGCTCAGTACTGATGCTCTCCACACCATTGCCCACACCACGTCCACAGTTGCGATGAGAAACCGGAACTTGATCGTAGCTGCGGTTGTAGTCGAGCAACAATGCGCCCTTACGCCATTTCTGAGTCTGGTCTTGCGTGTCTCCAACCGTGTTGCGTGTGTTGTTAAGCGACTCGAGGCATGGCACGCTGCTCGATTGTCGTCGTGCTCGAAGCCGCCCAAGTGTGTGTGACTCGGCAATGTGAAACTGCGCGCTCGCAAAACCATCGTCTCCTTTTTTAGCGGAGTGCCTCGCGTGAGAAGCGGGCGTCTTGTGCTGCCACTTCAAGATGTCTCGGCACCGGAATGTTCGGACTATGAATTACGATGACGGTACAAAAAAAGGGCTAGTTATTTTTCTGCCAGAGTAGTAGGTCGGATTGTGCGTCCTGACAGCCAGCTCCTCCTTTACACTCGGTTTCGATTCACTGCGTTAGCTCACTGTGAGCGCAACAGGTTTATCGGACGCTCGTTTAAAATGATGCTGCGCTCTGAGCATGGCTTCACCCCAACACGGCTTCGAATTGGCTGCGTGTTGGTTGATTTCGGAACCCGAAACGTAAACACGCGCACGTCAAGTCCCGTTTACCTTTACCGTATGTGTTCCCAGAGCGTGCGCTGTAACACACTACGCGCTTCTCAGTCGACCGTAGGTTACGTTGGTTTGCTCGTACGTGGTTTGTCGGAGTTCGTGGATTAAAATTTTCTGCATCATGCAGTTTGTTCACATACACTACTAGTGATTGGTGTTAAAACTGGATTCTAAGTCCCTAGGTTGAAGCGGTAGTTGTTTTCGAATAACGCGTCTTCCATTGTATCTGCGTCGCGGACCTTGCTACTGCGTTGCTGAGATCACATTTCGCTTACTTTCGTCTCAGTTTCGTACCGCAGTTTATTGGCAATCTAAACAAAACCCGCAACAGTCGTGATGTTCTGTGGATGTCGCCAGTACGCAGCGCTGAGAACACGAAAAAAAATGCTTTTTTTCCTCGCAGACTACGAAGGCTACTATGATGTCTACGGGAGATCACAGGAAGAAGATTCGTGCATATCTCCGACTACAGGTTCGTCTGAAATTTTTGTTCTTCGTGGAGTCCGTTGCCTACTGTAGTGTGATCGTGCAGTGCCTATTGTGCATTGCTGTACGTAATTCAGTGGTTATACACTTCCAGTTTTACAGAGCTGATGGAGGTTCAGCCGTTGTTGGCAGCCTTCCTCTCCTAACGCTTGAATTTAGTAATTGCACTCGTCGCTCAGAAGTGTACAGATCGACAAAACATATTATTAAGAGGCGTTTCATGCCCACGCCTATGTCCCAGCTCTCATTGCCTCAGTAAATATGGGCAAAACATAATTTCCCTAAGTTCAAGCTAGTGGACAAAGCAACGTCAGGAAATCGCTGTCCAGGTTACATCGAAGTGGTGTACCAGCAAGTGTTTGTCATCATGTTTCTAGGCTGGCTGTTCGATGGGTTTCTTGGGCAACTGCCTATCACACGAACAGGTGCCTCCCGAACTGCCCTCTTCATAAGTGGTGTGAGACTTTCCTGCTAGCTGTGCATTGTTGAGATCCCATTGCACAAGTGGAGTGCCTTGTGCATTGAATCAAATAATGGGGATCAGTTTATGGCACCGTTTTGTAGACACAAATTAATGAAGCTAAAGGAACGATAGTTGAGTGTTCATTAAACGTTTAAGAGAACCTAGAGGAATGATAGTGGACAAAAGACCAACTTGCTGCCGGTGTCGAATAAACCAGCAAACTTCATATCACCTGTGCTAGAACGTTGTGCTACGGCCATGGCCGTTCCCTTGTTCACCTTCTCAGGTTCCATGTTCTGTCGTATAGCTGACACTTTCTGTTCATTAATACTTTTTCAGAGGAGCAGTTCCTGTACAACAGGGACAAGCTCCACTCCATGTCATCATTCCTGTCTCCTGAAGTCCTGCAAGAGGAGAACGAGGAGGAGGACGAGGAAGACGAATCCCACAAGCCTGCAACCCGGGAACCCCAGCTCAGTCCCGTGGACGAAGGTGCGCCTGGTGCATTGCTCTATGCTATCTCTCCTTTATTGAAACATTGGCAGTGCAGGGAAACCTGTGACAACAGGCCTCTTACAAAATAGTTTATCATAAGCCGGTCATATCGTACACTGATTATAGTCACTATGGGCTCGACAGATAGTGCTACTGGCTGGCTTATAGTTATAACGCAGTTAATGTTTTTCTATATGCATCTGGCATTGAAATATAGTGTACGAAAGGTTGGTTGGGCCTTTTGGAGGTACGCATACAGATGAAAGCTGAGTTGAACTTTACTGACAGGCTTAGGCGAGGGCCAAAGGAGTTTTTCTCATTGTGTTGCCTCAGTAGAAAAAGCAACCATAATATGGCAGCAGTGTATTATGAGTGCTCACTGGAATAGGAAAGTGGTACTCGAATGTACTAGTGCGAGCTAAGAACCTGTTATTTAAATAATAATAATAATAATAATAATAATAATAATAATAATAATAATAATAATAATAATAATAATAATAATAATAATAATTATTATTATTATTATTATTATTATTATTATTATTGCAAACATTCATAACAAGACATTTGGGTGTTTGGGTGGCGTGATACTAATGACAGGAGGCACATGGTTTCGCGATAAGCATTACAAGTTTTACTACATAAGTTCAGCATGTTGACATAGCTCAGTCGGCTAAGCCCAGGTGTTCCTGGCTCGTAGGTCGTGGGTTCAAATCCTGTTTTCAGGTCGTCGCGAAATAGGGTGGGGATTTTTCTTCTGACTGGCTTTGACTCGTGAATGCATGGCAAACGGTACACTGGATCAACAACACTTGTCCCGTGTATTGGTAGCGTATGCTAAAGTATGGTCTTCACCTGACCAAGGACTTGTCACCCAATCAACATAGCGGCAAGCCCGTGGCGGTGAAGAAACATCTTTTTTATTTGCACTTTTTGACAAGATGTGAACAAAACTTGTTGGTGATCAACCTTTTAGTTTCATTTGCTTACCTATTCTATCCCCGCGTGTATTTGCTTCCTTGCAACACGTCAAGTTAGGCCTAACAACAACATGCCGTTGCCTTAGTCGGCATGTCACTCATGAGAAGTGGTAATTTGTTCGTGAAAGAGTTCCATTGACAACTTAATTCAGGGATTCAGCGAATCCCTTCCAGTATATCAGTGATTTATCTTGTAGATGTAATATGCACTGTACCTAATGGCTATAACAGAATGAGGACAGCCTAGTGTTACTGTAAGTACTTCCTTTCAATCGATGGCCCATTGCTTGCTCTTTATTTACTAAAAAAACGGACAAGGTGTAGAATTAGATCTGTTATTATCAATGAGGGATTTGAGGACAGTTTATTGCTTATGGTTATGAGAATGCAGCTTCAGGTACTCCTGGCCATGTTCACATTTCTCTCTCCTCACACCTTCGTGGTGTTCATTATAACTTCAGTTGTCTGTTTTAATTTGAATTTTATTCTTTTTGACTTGAAACATGATTGCTTCTAAAATATACGCCTGGCATTCTCTGTTTCTTCTTTTTTAATAGAGAGGTGTTCGATAAAGTTATTTCAATCAATACGATTATTTCAGCGAATCAATAAAGAGGTGCAGCACGTTTAGTTCGAATGCGTCTTATGTATCTCGTTAGCTGCAGAATGGCAGCAGATAATTTCCAACGGGAATTATGAAGTCATATCAAAGGACCTTTCACACCAAAAGTGATACCTCAAGATGTTTAATTTTCTTGTATACGCAGGCGCTTCCGACCGATTATTAGTGATGGATGTTAGCATTAAGGTGTTTAACTTGGTTTTAAAATAAGCATAAGTGTTCATCCGAGCTGGTAGCACCTTGTGACATTGCTCCTGGTATGAAGCAGATCGGGGCTTCGTGGGAGGTTCCACGATTAAAGTAAGTATTGTTGAGCTCAGACAATACCGTGACTGTCATGCAGTGAGCGCTGTTATTCCTCACTCCTCACTTCGTTGTTGGGCTGCTCTCAAGATAATTCTGGCTACTTAAGACAGGAATGCTTTGTCTTTTTCCTAAGGGGACACTCTCTTAACTGGATTGACTCCTACAGAAGCTCCCACATAGGTTAAATCTTCGGCACTCGCGGCACCTAGATCCTGGTAGTGGCGGCCGTACTTATTTGGACACAAAATCCTAGAGGCCCATGTACTTCGATTTAGGTTCACATTAAAGAACTTCATATGGTCAAAATTTTTGGAGCCCTTCACTGCAGCGTCCCTCTTAATCACATTGTGGTTTTGGAATGTAAAATTCCCGACAATAACTATTGTATTTCCTTTCTGGTGCTCTTTGGCCTCAGATGCCCTTGTGCCAATAAAAACTAATTTATGAATAACTATGTATCCTGTCAAGCCTGTAGCTGTGTTTACAAGACTTTCTTTTGTCTTAGGTTTTTTGCATCTTGTTGCTCTGGCCATAGTGGCTTAGTTAGGACTGGTGGTTTACGTAAGAACTTCTTTGTACTGGATACTTTTATTGCAGTGAGGCTTTACGAGTGCATCGAGAAGATGCAGAACGTGGTGGGTGACTCGATACCTGAGGCCACGCTTCGTCGGGTGGCCCTCGAGGGAGACTTCAACGCCGAGGTCGCTCTCGACCGTCTCCTACGAGGTCAGCTGACCATGACATATTAATTTCTTGGTTTACTCACCAATGCTGGTAAATAGCGACAGTAGCGTGAAACCCTTGATCAATATAAATGAGAGGTCTCAACCACGCAGCACTTGGGTCACTTTCTCTAACACCCTGGCTGCACATTACTGTGTTTATCCTATATATATCTTTATCTTCATAATGAGTATGCCCATGAGCTGCACAGACATTTCTGGTCTCAAGCGTATTTTTCGTGAGCCACTCCTTCCGATTAGCTTGTGCTGAAACATTAGCATGGAACAAAAACACCATATACTTCAGAATCGGCGTCCAGATTTCAGTAATTCTAGAGATTACTGTCGATATGTTTCTCAAAGCCTGACATCAAGTATCCTCTCATACTGGCGTAAAAGTAGTGCAAAAAGAACACAAGAAAATGAAACCACTTGTCTTCGTATTTTTGCGCTATTTTTACGACAGTATGAATCGGTACCAGCTAGCTTACCTTTCCATTTTGCTTCAAGTATCCTCGAGAAGTTACCCATACGTGAGATTTCGGAAAGGCCATTTTTCAGATGGCTACATTAGCTAGCGTTTTGTGTTCACTGCACTGCTTCCCCCCTTTTCGCTCTAATCATCTACACCATCCCGCCCCATCGGGAGACTAAGGTTTCTTGATGGTGGCCGATTAGCTGAAGTGAGACTGAGACTCGTGGGCTAAACTGTTTCAGAGTAATCTTTAAAAAATGTTTTTGTTACTATTAACCATACATTCTTTTGTGGGAGAGACTGCTTTGTGATTGCTTATTTTCTTGCTTGCGTGGTACACCCTTGTTTTGCTCAAGGTGAAACTGAAGTGCACATTTGTTAGTATCGATTCTGAACAAGTAGAGGGAAAAAAAAGCCTTGTGTTTTTTTTTTCTAAACAGAAATGGACAAGCCGAAGCCGCAGCGCGAGCCACGGAAGAGAGGTATGTTGAAACATGTGCAGCACCTTCGTGGACTTGCATTTACGTCATGCTGACGTTATCTGCTGTCTTAGTTTTGTTTAAGCAGTGTGCTGCTGTGTGTTTGAAGCTGGGGGGGGGGGGGGGGTGAATTGTAGAAAGGTGCTAAGTGACGATTCTATGATTGCGTGATGCTCATGCATGATTAATTGGGTGATCCTGCTCTTGGCCGCCATATATAAAACCTAATCACTGCAGGCTTCCATGAGTGCACTTTGATGCGTTTGACCTTGCTCAGAGCAATGCCTCCTGCGACTCGATCCTTGGAACGTGAGCCGCTAGCATGCCCTTGTCTTTTCTCTTCTTTTTAGTACAGTGGCTAGCCTCTCCCGCTGCACTCCCTTCTGAAAAAAAAAAAAAAAAAGTATGGTAGCTTCACCGCTGTGAAACCTGACAAAGTGCGTAATGCTGGCACTAAGCGTTTCCTATTTGTAATGTTCCCATTCCTCCCTTTACAGCGCTATGCACTGCTCAGACCCGTCGTCTTGAAAAACAATTCTTGCGCTACTTTCCTACGCCTATGGTGCCGTGGCCCTGCGGTGATGCAGTTCTGGCTCCGCAGTCCCCATTTTCGTTTTCCTGTGCTGGCCTTTGCCATTTTGTGAAGTCCAAGACTACCAGGACAAGCGGTATTGCCATTACAAGAGCCTGAGAGATCAAGATGTGTCTTGCCACTGTACTGGTAGAGAAAAGGTAGACACTTCATCAGTGTCTCGTACTCCTCGCATCGTGCTATCTTCCTGCCCCGCTACGACAAGTGTGCATGTGGGGCAAGCCTTACTTGTTCGTTCGCTGCACACTGACGACGTAATCGCTGAAGTTGTGTTAAGTTGACGAAGTGGGCGAAGTCCCGACAAAAGGCTACACCTACCCCTCTCCACTGCGAGAAAGTGGGGGATGGGAAGGGTTAGCTAGAAGCCAAAACAAGCCAAAGCGGGTCATTCTAAATCCTGTAGCTTCTTTATTACAGCACTTAGTATTCACAAAGTTTTTGCGGCAGCATGTCCACATTGTACAAGTGCACTGTTATTTCTCCATTAAAAATTTCAGACTGCGAGGTTGTTTACTGGCCCATTGACATGTGCAACTCTTGTAGCTGCCTCCGAGCTGCTGCTAACATTGGGTTGCATGACTGGGCGGTGTGGTATTGAGCACTCTACTGCGGCACCTCAACGAAACGCACGGCATGAGGTGTGGTCTTCACGATTGGTTCTAAAAAGGGAGGAGCAAAGTTCCAGGCAAACAGTTAAGAGGAGGTCTTGCTCAGGGATTTCCATAAGCACACTCCTGATCACTTGTGCTTTAATGATATCAGAAGATAGTCCTGTATATGTTACCTTAGCAAATCCATGATATGAGAGGTTGTCAGAATTGTAAGAAAAGTTGCTTTTGAGACATTTAGTGTGTACAGGCTGGGCTCATTCATAAAGAACTGTCATCTTTAATTTTTTTTTGAGGACTGTGCACAAGCTGTCCTTCACGGTGTCCAGAAGGCATTCGGGAAGTTCCGCCTAATAACCATTTCTGGTCCTGGGCACTAAAATGAAGATGAAAGCAAGTTTTTTGCTTATCGCACCTGAAAACTATGGAAATAATCACCCTATTGTTCTCTGAAATGAATAGAAAAATTTGTTTGAAAACTGATAAGAACTCGAAAATATTAGCACAGATCTTGTGGTTCTTCAGGCTTCCTAATTCATGACCACTGTCGAGTATGGTCACGAAACGTCTGGTGACTACTGTTCCACCTAATGCAGGTCACGTCCCCTTCAGATTGCAGAAAGCTCCAAATTATATTGCCAGGTGCCTTAACCTCAACTCAATATTCAATATGTCTGCAGGGTTCGTACAGACCCTTGGAATCCTTGAATGTCCTTGAATTTGATAACATTAATTCAAGAGCCTTTGAAGCTCCTTAGATATAATTGAGCTCCTTTAATCCTTGAAAGTTTAGTAAAGTTTGCTTCAATATAGCGAATGAATGACGTATTTCCAGTCTGGGAGAACAGCAGTAAGAAGCTGCAATAAAAAGTCAACCAGCTATGTAGTTCATGTCGATGACATTCACACTTTAGAGAGCACTTTTCTTGTTTGCTGTCCTTGATCTTGGAAATTTTCTGCAAGATATTGGGATTGCTCTGAGAATAATTCAGCTAGAAAAAGGGTTGGAAGAAAAGCATTAAAGTCACGGCACAACTTTATGTTGCCTGTTTTGAGGCCACATAGGAAGGGAACTTTCGAGGGCTTGTTTCCTTGTTCAACGCAGCTTTAATGAAAACAAATAGATAATGAAGCCAAGAGAGGTATAGAGAAGGTTAATTGAGCTGTAATAAGTGTATTGCAATTATTGTGACACAATAGAAGTGGACGAAAAGACAACCCATCGCTGGCAGGGACTGCCCTTCGGATCCGCAGGCCGCGGGTTCGGCACTTGCACGTGCACCTTGTTTCGTTGGAGGCCAAGTTGCTGGCACCTACATATTTATGGTAACACTGATAACGTGTGAAGTATACCTTCTGATGGGGCTCGCAATCATTCTTTAGTCCTCTCGATTTTCATGAACATTTCCCCTTCCTCCCCACCACGCTTAGTGTTGTCTCGTCGTAGTGCACTTCCCCTTGTTGAACTTGGTAGAGCCTGCACAGTTTAAAATGCACAGTGCATGGGGGCGAGAGTTGCAGACATGCATGCGTCACGTTTAATGGCCGACTGCAACAGAATTTCGCTTTGACTAAATTTCCTATGAGTGAGTAGTATGGGCCACTCAAGCAAACCCGACAGTGATGGAAGTGCTGCTCCAATTGCTCCGAAAGAGAAGCGCTGCTCTAAACGACAATTTTTGTTAGTAATTGCTCCAAACTTGCTCCAAATAGACACTGAAAGAATGAGAATGACGAATTTTTACTGTTGCACCAACTCATAAGTCCTAAAGAAACTGAAAAAAATCTGTGGACTATCATCTCAGTGTGCTACTAGTGTGCAGCATTATCGGCTTTGATCTCATTTGTGCAACGAGAGTAGGCATATTAAGCATATAGCTCATTTGGCTGTTTCTTTTTTCTCATCTAGATATTTAGGTTAGTGTGGTGGAATGTGAAAATGAGCAGGATTCCTTATATCTCATACTGATTATCTACTGCTCATTTGGCAACAGTTATATCAGATTGTGGTTACTTCTCTAATGTGGCGTTCAGCTTTCCCAGTCTGATATGATTTCTACCACAAATACTAGTGTTTTAAATTGTAGCTCATTTACAGCAGATTTTTGACTACCTGCCATTGTTTACTTCACAAAATTTACATTGAGTGTTGTCTGTTAAATATATTTCATAATAAGTAACAAAATTTCCCTGATGCTTCGACAGTGCTCTAAACTCCAGTTATTGTGTGGCAAATTTAATATCTGCTCCTAAAGAAACACCAATAGCTGCTCTAAACAAGCATTTTTTTCTGCTCTAAAAACACCTATGGCTGTTCCAAAGCAGTACTTTTCCTGCTCCAAAAAGTAGAAAGTCACTTCCATCACCGATGCAGCTTGGTCACATGGCTAGTAACTGTATTTTTCTTGTTGTGAGTCTCTAAACAAGACCTAAGCATGAGATTTGTGTTGTTACAAAGCGAGTTGCTTTTCAGATCAGGGGGTTGACAGGTTGAAAACATGAGATAGCCAAAATATTTGAAAAAAAAAAAACAACCCCAAAGCAGCCAACTTGAGCCAAGGAGACCAGAAGTAGCCATAAGTAGCCATACGCTTTTGGAAACTACTTGGAAAGAAACTCGGTGGAAATGTGAATAAGTAGAGTACAAAGCATTCAAAATTAGGGTTATTCAGATAAAAACGAAAGTTGTTGATTTTACCAATAATTTCGAGTATGATAATGAATTTTTTTGCGCTGTTGCAAGTTGCATTCTCTTCACGTGACACGTCTTGCATGACTTCGCCTTAAAAGACTAAATAACGACAACAAAAATAAAGCATATGGCATGAGTGTGCTCAAAATTGCAGCTGCTAAGATTGAATCATAAGCTGTTGTCACTTTTGCAATAATTCCTTGGGTGATGACAAAGTCTGGGTGGTTAATGCCTCGGAGTTGAAGGCCGTACCTAGTACAACAAAGTCAGAGCATTTAATGTTCCAGAGTTGCAGTCCGTACCCAATATAACAAAGTCGGAGCAGTTAATGTTTCAGAGCTGCAGTCTGTACCTAGTGTAATATAAGTCTGAGCAGTTTTCCTCGCGCAACAGTTTTCAAATCCCAGCCATGTATTGAAAAGCATTTTCTTTTGCTCCTGTGAATAAGGCCTGCTTGACTGACAGGAAATAAGCATGTAGTATATTTTTTATCGCCTCACACTATTGACCGTTACCCCTGTTTAGGTGGCTGAGCCATTCACTTAATTAAGGTACATTCTCTATGCAGTGCTAGTGCTCAATTTTATTTTTGGAGCTGAAAGTACACTTTGACCACCATGTTTTGACAGCACATACCGGGACCCCAGTGGCTGTGATGTCATCGTATGTTGAGGAAAGAAGATAACAGCCAAAAAGTAGCCATGTAGCCGAGGAATTTTTTAGCGTCACCGCCATTTTCAAAATGTAGGTAAACTGGCACGAAGTAGCGAAACCTGGCAACCCTGTTTTAGATTTCTCGGCGCACTGTGTGTAACTGCGGATGTAGTCATATCTCGGATTTTGTGCCAAAAAGCCGTGAATTCCACGTATTGCATTACTCCGAGCAAATGGTGCTTTCAATTCTGAAATTAAAAAAAAAAAGATTTTTGGCAAGCTTCGCACTATGATTTTGTTCGTAATTCAAGCGTAATTTCATGTAAGTCTCCTTCATAATTGTGCATATCTCAATTTAGGCTTTTTGCACAGTAAAAAATTTTGTTGCAGTTGGTCTTTTAAGTACCGTAGTCTAAAAAATGATGGCTGGAGGGTGGAGCTTGCAAAAAGAAGTAAATACAGCATGCTTACCCCTTAAGTTCACAAATGGGTCTTGATTCAAGTCTACTCTCAAGTGACTGCTAGGCAGACTGGTCTCTCGATTGAAGTTTGTATGCTGTGGGAGCCAGTAACTCTCCTTAGCAGTCTATTTCACGAATTGTTTGAGGATTAAGCCTCCTCTTTAATGCCTTCGAGTGGACTGAGGGAACGCTTGCCGCAGGGCTTGTCAGTCATGTTTCACTCGTGTCAGTCAAAGATGCACTTTCTGTCGAGACCGATTTGTCAGCTTGGGGATTAATGATTGAGTTGGGACTTGAACCAAATATTTTTAGTTACCTTAATTCAAATGTTAAAGTTGGGAAGATCCTTTTCACTTTTGCAGTTTACTTTTTAATATGTCGTCAAGTTTTACCTATTTAACATTTGGTTATAAGTTAATCCTTTTTTTTAAAGGTTTTCTTTAATGTGTTAAAAATGAGCTACCCTATTAAGCTGCCAAGAATCCTTTTACAGGATGCATGGTTTCATAAAAGCAGCAAGACTGAAACGAGCAAGATTCAGTACTGAGTACATAGCGTACAGAACAGTGTTGCATACTTGTGAATGCCTTCACCTTGAGTCGCATCTTAATGTAGTGCAAAAAAGAACGCCATATGATGTGGGAGACGACAGGAAAAGCACTTGCCCTGTTGTCTCTCGTGTTTGGTGCTAAAAGGACTGTTTTCAAAATTACTCGCTTGTAAAATTGGCAGCTGTCTCAGAGCCTTCTATATCATTGACGTGTAGGATCTGCAACTTCTCAGCAGCATTACATGAAGAGCAGGTGTTTATGGGAAATGTTTGGTTCAAATTTCAACTATGCGCTTAATGTGTCGTGAACCTGATGACAGTTCCAAGTTCAATGGCTGTTGCTTTTGTGTTTCGCAGCATTCGGAAACTAACTCTAGGCTCCCGTTCTCTCTTCCTTCTTTTCTGCTCTCTTGCTTCACCCCCTCTCTCCCACCATCCTTCATCCTTTCTCTCCACCTTTGTCCTGTTTGCTTTTTTTTTGCATAAAAACGCAACTGGCATGCCGCCCTCTCGTCACTGCAACCCATCATCACCGTGCTCTTGCTCATCACTTTCTCATCATTTCGACGTGCCGCTCGCAAGGTAAGAATCGGACAGCGAAGACGATGATTCATGTGTCGTTTCGCCGTCCGACACGGTGTTCGATGGTGGTGGTGGGACGTCCATAGCGGTCCCACATTTGACGACTGTCGTTGCACAGTTCGATGTGCCTGCTAGAAGTCGGGGCGATAATGCGCGGAGATCAAGCAGCAGCGAGCGCGCAGGGAGAGCTGCCGTGACAGCGAATGCGGGGACAGACTCGGCAACACTTTTAAATCTTGCGCTTTTTTCCTCTCCCCCCACTGCATGTACAGTTGAAACCTTAGGTTGTGACTTAGAACTTGACGATTTGCTCAAATCAGATTGCTCGGCTGAATCGCGTAAGGCAGACAGCCTGCCGAAAGCCATGCACAGTATTAGCGGTTGTGACGGTGCACCGCAACCCTTGCTTGTTCATGACCAGTGTGAGACAGTACCTGAAACATCGCTCGCCCACGCTTCAAGCACTACTTGTGATCTCAGTACTAACCTTCAAGTTAGTCGTATGGACTCTAGGGACGGCTTTCTTGAGGCACTTCTCCAAGAAGGAAATGTTCCAAGCGACATCTCACCATCGGGCCCTACAGGAAAACCATC